>CM056959.1:10729180-10872558 GCA_029856935.1 Cyclocarya paliurus | reverse complement strand
TTGCTGATCATGAAATTTACCATAGACTAACCTACCCACATATATCCCAATAGAATGTAATAGCTGAAAGAAAACATAGACATGTTATTGAGACTGGACTTAGTCTTTTGGGGCAATCTCATCTACCTATGACCTATTGAGTTGAAGCTATTCACATTGTTGTCTATTTAATAAATAGGTTGCCAACAGCCACAATTAAATTTTTGTCACCCTTTACCAAGCTATTTCATCAAGAACCAGACTACACCACCCTCAAGATCTTTGGTTGTGCTTGCTACCCACTACTAAGACCATATAACAAGCACAAACTAGAGTTTCGAAGCAAACAATGTGTCTTTTCGGGTTACTGTTCAAATCAACAGGGTTACAAATGTCTCGATTTAGTCTCACACAGAGTGTATGTCTCAAGGCATGTGGTGTTTAATGAGCTAAGGTTCCCAGCACAGGATCAACTTGCATCTACAGCTTCTACTTGAGAAGCATCTTCCCAAAGAGGTACTGTTCTTTTACCTTCTCAATTTTATTCAATAAATACTATCTTTGGCCATCTCAGTGCCTCTCTCTTAACACCATTGGCTTAGGAACAGATCATACAGACTCAACCAAACTCTCTTGCACTCATAGAACCTGCACAATCCAATCTACAGAGTATCTTAACCCTTGAATTGGATACTAAACCTTTAGCACTTGCCTCTCCTACTCAGCAAATAGAAAATCACTTCATTTCCTCTATTGAATCATCTCAACCAACTGTTGAACCATCTCAACCAACTGTTGAAACCTCTCTTGTTCAAAGACTTTCACAACCACCAGCAACAAGCTCACCCTATATCATAACTCGATCCATGACAGAAAATCTTAAACCAAAAGAATTCCCAGACTACCACCTTTATCTCTCTGCCAAATCCACTAAGCATCCATTAAAAATAATGTTGGTTGCCAAATTATCTTATGAGCCTCACACCTTTGCCCAAGCTGTGTCAGATCCTAAATGGTTTGCTACTAAGGAAACTGAGTTTCAAGGCTTGCAGGAAAATGGAATTTGGTCCCTTTGTCCAAGACCACAGGATAGAAATGTTATAAGAAATAAATCGGTATTTAAGCTGAAGCAAAAGCCTGATGGCACCATTGAAAGGTATAAGGCTAGATTAGTAGCCAAAGGGTTTGAGCAGGAAGATGGAATTGACTACACAGACATCTTTAGCCCTATTATTAAGCCTTCTACAATAAAACTTTTACTACCCCTTGCTGTCACCAATGGTTGGCCAATTAAGCAACTTGATGTATCCAATGCTTTCTTGCATGGATACCTAAATGAAGAAGTATTTATGGAGCAACCTACTGGGTGCTTTGACAAAAGCCTGCCTAATCATGTGTGTAAACTCACCAAGGCTCTCTATGGGCTTAAACAAGCTCTTCGTGCTTGGTTCCATAGGTTAACGCAAACTCAACTCTTCTTAACCTTGGATTTACATGTTCCTTGGTTGACACCTCATTGTTTATGCTTCATCAATCTGATGTTCATATCTTCATTCTAATTTATATGGATGATACTATTGTCATGGGAACTCATTTAACAAGGATTACTGAGTTAATTGGCAATCTACAAACTAAGTTCAAAATGAAAGATCTTGGTGACTTGTCCTACTTCCTTGGCATCCATGTTCATTGAGATAACAAGGGGATTCATCTTAATCAAGCCAAATACATTGTAGATTTGGTGGATAGAGTAAAAATGGTGGGGGCTAAATCTTATGTTGCACCTTGTACATCACGTAAGAAACTCACAAAGTTTGATAGGGATCCACTACCTAATCCAACACAATGTAGACATATAGTTGGGGCTTTGCAGTATTGTTCATTGACAAGACCAGATATATCTTACTTTGTCAATTAACTATGTCAATTTCTACATTATCCTACCACTGCACATTTCACTGCAGCCAAACGTGCATTTTGGACCACTTCATTTAGAAGCCTTTTATGATTCAGATTGGGCAGGAGATCCAGTTGACCACAGGTCTACTAGTGGCTACAGTGTTTTCCTTGGTCAAAATCTGATTTCTTGGCAAGCTAAAAAACAACCTGTTGTGTCTAGGTCAAGCACAGAAGCAAAATATCGCTCTATGGCTATTGCAACAATTGAATTATTTTGGTTAAGGATGTTATTAAAGAAATTACAGATCAACTTAACTGCTCCTCCTCTTTTATGGTGCGACAATTTGGGTGCTACTACATTAGCTTCTAACCCAATTTTCCATGCAAGGACTAAACATATTGAAGTTGATTATCATTTTATTAGGGAGAAGGTTCTTTACAAGGATATTGTAATTAATTACATTTCCACTAATAAGCAGTGTGCTGATATTTTCACCAAGGGCCTTTCTATTGGGAGGTCTCTAATTCTCAGAGACAAACTCATGAATGTTGCACCTGCCATGAGCTTGAAAGGGCATGTTAAGGATCCTACTTAGACTCAAACAGTTGCCACGACTCAAGACTTATTAACACAGTAACGAACTAAAGATCAGTTCCAGCTCCTCAATTCAGAACATATAGGAAAAAAAGATAATTAGATAAAGTTTGTAACTGTAGCACATATCTTTTGTACATATTCTTTGTTGTACTTATCATCTTATCATGTAAACTCTTTATATTCTAATCAATGCAAACAGAGGAATTATTCTGCCAATTCATACTTTTTTACTTAATAGATCAATATCATGAAGAAGAGAAGATAGTGTAAAAGATGAAATAGAAGAGTTATCAAGTGCCGGAATCTATTTGATTGAAGCTTGAGAGACAAAATCTTGAACACCTAAAACTTGATTAGTTGTTGTCTTGAAATTATTGTTTCGTGTGAAATGAAACCATAAATAATCATAATTTTTGGAACACTAGCCAATAGTGTGTCATCACTGTCCTGTAATGCCAAAATGACTACGAAAAAGTCTCGCTTTGGGAGCATGGTCTGGCTTATATGCCAGAGGAAGAAATAGTGTCAAAAGTGTTGATGTTTTTGTAAACATTGCTACCTCGAGAGCGGAAATAGAGATAGTCACTAAAGTGTGATTTTAATAAGATAAAAAGCAATTATATAAAAATAAACTCACAAATTGACGAAATTACATGTGATCCATTAGATCTATATTATAATAAAATTAACTTTACAATCTAATATTTCGCATCAAGTCACGTTAGTTTGAGAGTTTACTTTTGTGTAATCCATTTATAGTTAAATTATTTCTTTTCATTTAATACCATCAAGAATAGAATTGAAATAACATATTTTTGTTCTTGATACCCAATTACTGTTTTGATTGTTCCACAAGATCTATTTGCCAAAGTCCATAGTTTACATTCTTATCTCAATAACTCTTTAAACAAGCGTGGTATATATACTGAAGCTTGATCACGGACTCACAAGCAAAAAGAGTCCTCACGAATCTAAATGATTTTTGGAGAATGATTTTGAAAAATTATTCTTTTAAATTGTTTCACAATTCTTAATAGGAAAATTATTCTTTTAAATTGCTATAATTTCCTTAGACAAAGAATTAAAAGAATTAGAAATTCAAGAAAGCACTACATTGTTGCAGCGAAGCCAAAAATATGAAATGATCAGGAGAATTTGATTGCTATTGTATAATAAGATCAACGGAATCAATTTTGGTCTAGATAGTGAGAGCCATAGTCATGGATTGATTCGAGAAGTGTCACAAACTAAAGGTTGAGAAATAAGTAGAGTACTACTAGGATTGTCACCATTGAGAAAGAAGATAGACTTGCATGTTGGTATGTAGAGAAAGAGAAAATCATATAAACCCCATCAATGATTACACTATAACACACAAAAATTAAGAATCAAACCATGCTCTACACAAAAAATTAAAATCTAAAAACCTTGCTCTAAGTTAATCACATACACAAACTACAATTTCTCAACAAAAAATATTAAAGAGTAACTAAGGAAAAAAAATCACTTCTGAGAGAGAGAGAGAGAATTCGACAGCTAGAAATCAAAGAAAAAACATTGAAGTAGAGCCATTTACCGGCCTTAACGTGCTTGTGGTGCAAGGCTTTGAGGAGGCGGCAACACAAAATGGGGAGAGATCGAGAAAGAGCAAGAGAGACACGAATGGAGAGAAAAAGAAATGAGTCAAGAAGGGAGAGGACAGCTTACCAGTGTGTTGGAGCACGGTAGTGGCATGAGAGATAGAGAGAGAGAGAGAGAGAGCATCGGAATGGAATTTGAACAACAGAATGGGGGAGAGAAAAAAAAATAGAGACACGGACCCTGAGACGGTTGGAAAGAAGAACATATTTTCTACTTTTTTGTTTTTAAAATCGACCTTTTTATATATTATATGATAATGCTAGACACAGTCCTATAGTGTGCAGTTCCCACATAATCCATTTGAAAAAAGTTGAGTTCATCATTAAAAAAGTAATTTAATCATGTTGGTTTCAGATTTATCCACTTTTTTTAAATGGAGTACGTGGGACTTGCACAGTTTAAAACTGCAAATATCATTTTTCTCTGTCTTTCTCTCTATCTCTATATATTTATATATAGATATATATGTATATATTCTACAATAAAAGAGGCTATAGTCTCATGAATAGTGATTTGTGTTCGTGTTTGTGTTTGAGTTCACTCTATCCCCATTTCCACAATTATGCCTTTGCTCTCATTTGCAAAATTACGTTCTTGTCCTCTAATTCATCATTAAAAATGCAATTAATTTTTTCTATTATTCTAATATTAATTAGAATATAATAATAATAATAATGAAATATTAATAATTTACAAATAATCTAAATTGAAGATTTTGATTTATTGAACTTTTGTGGAACAAATTAACAACTATAGATTTAAAAATTATAGTTTTTTTCGTATATAATATTATTTGAAAAAAAATAACAATTATCTTCATATTATTTTTCATAGTAATTCATAAAAATAAATCATAGTCACTAGACTAATAATATATTTATTTTACAAAATGTAATTATTATTTTTAGGTTTCAATTTATGTATTAGTTTATAGTTGGACGTCTTTGATTTATCATATTCATTGTAGTTTTCTTAAAAAATTAAAAATAAAAATAAAATTATTATTATTATTATTATTATTATTATTATGTATATATCTAATTGGTCTTACAATAAGTAAAGCTATACATGTCATTTATGATTTCAATATAATGAATTTTAAACATTTAATTTGTTATTTTTTCAAATATAACTATAATTATTTATAATTATATTGCATAAATTTATAATTATTTTTATATTTATTGTATTTATTGTTCTGAGTATTTTAAAATTTATATTTATTATATAAAGAATGCAGTAACAATTTGAACTGAAAATACGCGCCGTGATGTAGGTTCCTAAACTAGTATATTTATATGAAAATTTTAACTTTTCATTCCCAAATGTCACATATAATTTTTTAATTTTTTTCTGATTAAATATATGATATATAGATGAAAAATAAAACAAATTTAATTAATTTATAAAGAATTTTAATTTTTTTTTAAAAAATTAAAAATTAAAAATAATAAGAATAAAAATAATATATAATGTGTCAGAATCATGAGTAATAAATCTCTATTTATATACTGTACAATAACTTCTTTTCCTTCGCGTCGAAGTCATTAACTTTTTCTTTAATTTTTTATTGTTTATTTATGTTTTTTTCCTTTATTTTTATTCTCAATTCACTATCCCATTAGAAGCAAATTACAGTAGTAAATGGGGACCGCCTGTACACACTGACGGACTGATGTGACCAGTCATAATCAACCGCTATTTCCCGCTTAGGACGTGATTGCCACGTGGGCAGGCTTTGTCCCTCCAATCAGAAGGTTTTTTTCACGTGGGAAGCAAAGAAAGGTACAAAGAAAAAAAGTAGGCAGTCACCGCTACCAAACCTTATCTTCTTTTTTCTCTTCGTAAAGTACTACTCCGGAGATTATTTACGGGAGTACGGTTAGAAATTTAAAAATGATAGTAACAGTAGTGTAAGGATTGCATAATTATTTAAAAATATATATATACAAGATTTATATAAAAAATAATAATAATTTTTTAATAATAAATTTTATTATCTTTTATAATGATTACATGATATTTATATATTCTATAACTGTATATAATATTAAAATATATATATATATATATATGAGATTTATATAAAAAATAATAATAATTTTTTAATAATAAAATTTACTATTTTTTATAATGATTATATGATATTTGTACATTCTATAATTGTACATAATATTATTTATTTACATTAAAATGTCAATATATATTTATTTTTTAAGTAATAAAAACAATACGGACTGGATTCTCAAAATTCTATTGATAGCATAGGAATGTTATAACTAGAATTTGATTATATAAAAATAATTTTATAATTTTATATAATTTTATTTAATTTATTAGAATTATTTTATAATAAAAATAATTTTATAATCTAATAACCTACCTCAAGTTGTTAGTTAAAATTGTTTTTTGTAAACCTCCTAAAATATTTTTCTCTTAATAATATTTCTCAATTGACCACTGGTCATTCTCTATACTTCTCATGAAAAGTTTTACTTGGAAGTGTCTATATTAAATTTTATTTATAGTCATGAATTATGTAAATATTATACATTCTTTTTTTAAAAAATATTATTATTAAAAAATTAATTTTTTTTATGTAAATTCTAATTTTACTATTTTTAAAAAACAAACACACATTTTATAATTACAAATATCATTTCTATTTTATTTATTGAGTTAAGGTCCTCTGCTGTTGCTGCCCCCTCATCATCTATTTCCTGATCTCCTCTCTCATTTAACCCTCAGATTGTATGGTCACTTTCCGCTATAAGTCGGGGTGGCGGTGGGACCATTTCATTTTTATTCTGCCATCTTCAGGACTCACAACTTTAAGAGCGCTGGAGAGAGAGATTCTAGAAACTGAATTACAACTTGCGACCAATAAAAACAAAGGAAAACCAATCCTTCATGTGCAAGCAAAGACCATCATAAAAGAATGATCGCCCCGATTAGAAAAGCCAAGCAAAAGATTATATTTTATAAAAAAAATTAAGAAACCCATATGTTTTGAACTAATTGATGTGAAAAATGCGTTAAGTGTGTCAATAAATATTTTTTTTTAAAAAATATTTAATTATCAATCTAAAGATCTTGATCGAATTGATCAGGACCACCATTTTCAACAAGTCAATGTACCGGTTAATCAGAATGATCATTGATAGTAAATAGGCATGACTACCCTTTGGATTGTATGAAGAAGAAAAATATTTATGTCACTTCAATGCTGGCATATGATTGGAGGTGTTGGTGGCATGCATGCCAAAGGTAACAGAGAATGCATGCATTCAACAACACTGTGGGCCGTTCATGAGGTAAGAGATCGAGCACCCGACTGCGTCTCCACATTCTTAATAATTTGTTATATGCCTCACTACAATGAATCGGACCATATAAAGAAACAGCTTCTTGTCTTGTTCCATTACGATGATGTCAGAAAAATAAAGAAAACGGTACCCCAAATCATGCCTAGAAAACCTCTTTCCTTCCTACTTGTATGAGATCTCATGCTAACATGATCGTCTGTTAATTTCCTCGCCCCTCGGCAGTACCTTGTAGGGAAAACTTTGAATGAAGACTTTTATTTCGATTTGTTGAGTGGGTTTTTACATGAAAAACTTTATTCATAAATTTGTTATTTTCTTGCGGAAGACATTACCAATAATCCTCTTAAAACAGTCCGCATAAAAATGATCGTTTTTTAAAATTTTATTTTATAATACCATGTGTTAGCGACTTTACTTGAGACTTCACTACAAGAGATTGCCTTTTTTGGGATGAAAAGTTTTTGTCCCAAAAAAGTATCGAAAACGAAAAATTTTCATCTTCAAGTCATTCCTAAAAGTCCATTGCAAAATGTTTTTTGGGACGAAGTTCTAAATTTCGTCCAAAAAAATACTTTTAAGAATGAACAACCTGTTCGACCCTGTTCGAATGAAATTCTTTTTTGGGGATGAAATAGTTTCTTCCCAAAATTAAGTTCGAACTGAATATATAATGTTCGGACTTACGATTAACTGTTTAGACAGGTTGGTAATTTAATTCGAACATGAATTTGATTGCTACCATTTGAATGTAATAAGTGTTGGAACACTTTCTTGTTGTTTGAAGGTTTAAGTTTGTGTCGTAACATAGATAATCTGAACGTTTAGACTAACCAAATAAGTTCAAATCGTTGAGTTTCCATTCGAATATTGATGGGTTTAGTTTGAACGAATAGTATGCGTTCGAATGCACACACATACAATGTGTTCGAACTTACTAGCAACCCTTTTGAATTAGATTGACGATTTCAATTTTATTCGAATGATTTTATGTTGGCCAATTGAATAGCTATAGTAAATGTGTATGAATGTTAATAAATAATGATTACCATTTGAACTAAATATTTTTCGTTCAAACAGTAATCAATGGTCCTACACTAAATTACAAATTTAAATAACAAAACTACATTTAAACGTTATAATTAAAAAGCACAATTGTTCAAATGTTGCATTAAAACATATGTAAACTTAGTATAATAATTCCAAAAGACGTAAAAATTAAGAAAATGTGTTCTAACTCGATTACAGCATAAAGTTCTGGGACATCATTAATTACATCTGTTCGAATATTTTTTGGGATTGAATTTCCATCTTCCTCTGCAAGTCTTGTTGTTGTTGTTCTCTTAATCGTGCCTCCATACCTTCTACTTGAAGTAGGTTTCTAAACCCTCAAATATCCAGAATGAGATTTGAGAACCTGAGTAAAAATGTGAACATCATTAATAGAGGATTCACTAGATGCAAAATTTTTCCACAATGCAACCATCTACTCATATAATATTATATGTAACAACCCGACCCTAAGTTTAGGTTATAAGATAAGTTTTATGTATTTTTCCTTTAACCATAAATATTCTATTATTATTATTATTATTATTATTATTATTATTTCTATTATTAATTCTATTATTATTCTATTAAGAGTCCTAAACTATACCAACGTCTTAGCTTACGTTCGGTTTATCCACTCACATGCACGTACACATTCCTTGCCCGCCTACGACTTCATACTTGGCCCTATCGCAGTCGTGTCCTTCGCATGCATGCTGCATCTCTAGGGTTTCCTTTTGGTTCTCTATCATCTATATATATATATATATATATACTTCCTGCAAAAGATCAAGCCGCAGCACCCACGCACGTACGTTCGCAACATGCTTACACAGCAGCTGCCCCTTTCTCTTCCTTTGCCGTTAACCCCACGGAAACCACCATGCACATACCCTCCCAGTGAGCACACGACCGCATCTGCACCTCCACATCCTTCCCGTGTGAAGCCCAGCAGCACAACACCATATCCCTCGGCCACAGCACCACCCAAATCCGCCCTTGTCCACCGTGAGCTACGGACAACCCCATATGGATAGACCCCTGTTTTCCACACCGAAAAATAGAGCAGCCAGAGCATCCCAACGTGAGCCCTGCGAACCTCCACCACCGAGCTCCTCCCCATCGGAAACAGCCACAGAAACCACCGACCTGCAGCCCCGTCGAGCCACTCCTTCTTCCGGTAAGTCCCCGACAGGTTCTCTCTCTCTCCCCGTGACTTTCAGTTCTCGGTCTAACTCTCTCTCTCTCTCCCTCTCTCTCTTGGGTCGCACCACCACAAGGGCTCGCCAGTTGCACCGCCGTGACCCCCCGCCAGCCGCCAGAGCCACCGTGCCGTGCAGGTCCTCCCCTCAGTGAGAGTCGGCTCTGTCGAACTCCCTAGCCCGAGCCTCTTTCTCTTTATGGTAGTAAGCTACGTTTCAAGTTTTATTTACTACATACTATATATCATAATTACTTTTATAGCCCTTTCTTTTTAATATAATATCATGGAGGATGGTTTTCAATTACATTTATAATGTTACATATATTAATTTTAGAGACTCTGATATCATTTTTATTTGCAGTATGTTGGGCTAAATATTTTAAATATGAGTTTTTATTTAGATATACATATATTAGTTAAAGACTTAATTATTATAAAGAAGTGTTTGAAAGAATTTGAAATATATTTTATTGTATATTATTGAGCTTAATAATTTAGTTAATATGACTTTGCCTATTTAATAGAATTTAATAAAATTTTATGTTATATTTTAAATAGAAAAAAATTAAGGAATTTTAAACTATATTATTTAGTATTAATTTTTACAATTAAATTTCAATAGTAAATAGCAAGTGTTTAATCATTAATTTTTAAATACTTTAAATCTATGTTATGAAGTGAACCTCTAATATTTTTATAAGTAGATTTTGATATATTTATGCTATTGAAGTGTACATTTTCAAAATAAAGAAATATGTTAAGAGTATTATAATAGTAATAGATTTCTTATAAGATTAAATAATTTTGTTAATCATGAGATAGTAAAGCTATTTTTTTAAGGATTGGGGTTTTTATGACTTATTCAAAATAGTTCAAGTATTCTACTAAATTATAATATGTTATTAGTATTTTAAATAATTTAAAATATCAAGATTTATTGATTATGGTGTTAAACAAAAGATTTATTTGACTATTTTCTAGATTATAAATTTAATTAAGTAAGATTATGCTATTAGTATTTTAAATAATTTAAGTTATAAACTTTCATTGATTTTATAGAATATTTTATTCGTTATATTTTATAGTATGAATTTTATTAAGTAAGATATTAGGATATGGTTCCTAGACAGATTTAGTGACGTTTAATACTTTATATAAGTGACGCGTTACGAAGTGAGATTCAGGAAAAAGCGCAGCAAGGTAAGTTATTTGATCACAAATTAGGATCATCACAGTTCAGTTTATATTTAATTATTATTCAAGCCAGTTTATTGACAGCCTTTGTTTATGTACCACTCATGTCATATGCAAGCATGTCATTCAACATAGCACACGATCATGTCATTCCGCATCATATTCAATTTCATAAAGTTATAATTATGTATGTATTATGTCATGCATCTCATGGTCATAAGACACATAAGCTATCTTAAGTTTAAGTGTAAGATAAAATCAGATCAGTTAGCCAGATGGTTATTCAGATGCATGGTACCAATGCAGCTCAGTTTCAGGGTGGATGTGCAAGCCACGGACTCAAGCGTGGTCCACCATAGTATGCCAGAATACTATCAGCGGCTCCCCTCGTGGCCACGGGACGTGGGGCCGGTGCACAACCTCACACACAGGGTTAAGTGTTTTGGCCAATCAGTTCAGTCAGTAATCAGTTCAGTCAGTTAAATCAGAACAGTCAGTTAAGTCAGAACAGTTAGTTAATTCAGATAAATCAGTCATGCATAGCATAAACATTAGTATGAACAGTCATGAATTTTAAGTTCTCAGCATGAAAACTTTTATGAAAACCTTATGTTTAGTATGTTAACGTTGTGATGGATTTCTTACTGAGTATTCGACTCATTTTAGTTTGTTTTCATGTTTTTAACCACCCATGTGAGGATGATGATTACGAGCAGACAGGCCAGGATTAGAAGGAGCAGTTATTTTAATTTCAGACCTTCTAGAATTAAATTTATTTTATTACTTTTATGACATGATTTTTATTCAGTTTATTCAATTAAGTTTTTTGAAGACATTTTTATCAGACAAAGTTTTATGAAATAAATCATAAATTTGTTTTCTTAAATATGAGATCTCTTGCCGGGTTTATTTTATGAAAAAACACGTGACACTCCTAGCCTACGGGAAGGGGGTGTTACATTATATGAGAAATATTATACGTAATACACCTACACTTTTTATATGTATAATATTTATTATACTTATTATATGAGTAATGTGTATTATATTTAGACCGAGAAAGTACTATAGGAAGCCGTTGAGTGAAAGACTCCAATTTCATAACTTTGGGACTTTGCCTTCAATTGGTTGGCTTATGTGCGGGACCAAAGTGAAAAAATCGTGACTGGCTCCAATTGGCCCAGGCATGCATACCAGAAGGCCTTGAAAGATTTATAGGAAGCTTTCGAGCAAAAAACTCCAACCTCCTAATTTTGCAACTTGATGAGTGCATTTTAAATACCCAATTATTGGATTAAAATGCTAAAATGTGAATAGAAATCATAGAAATTAATTTGTATTCTTAAATTAAGTTTCTATTTATTTTGGGATACTCCTAAGCACATTTTGATATTTAATTTCAAAATCCATAAAAGAGAGAGTTAAAGCCCAGTCAAATTCAAAGGAGTTTTTGAATTAGAATAATTTCCAAGAGTTTTCAACGAAGCATGAATTTTGAATTAAGCAAGACTTTCAAGTAATAAGGACTCTTCATTTTTAATGTGGGCTGACTTTCAATGTGGATAGATGTGTCGACTTTCATCAAAGCAATGATGCTTCAACATAAGAAGACTTCAACGTTGGGATAACTTTCCAAAATATTAAATAAAGGATAACTTCAAATAAGGTGGGTTGAGAGTAATTCGGATCAAGAGAAAAAGAAACAAATTATAAAAGGAAACTACAAGAAATCCAAGTCCAAAACGCGCTAGGAGACAATCTAGACATACTTTAATGTTTTTGATCATAACTTTCCACTCACACATCCGATCGATGTGATTTTTGATACGTTGGAAAGCTATCTTAAATAGCTACAAATTCAACTTTATCACTACTCATAATTACACGAGTACATTGAATACTTTCAAGTCCTCTCTAGGTAGGGCTCGAGTTTCCTGTATTTATATAGGTCGTTAGGGTTTGATTCTCCCTTCTCCGGGGCTGGTTCTATTAATCCTTCATGGATGGCGATTTGCATAGCCTATATACAAAGTTAACGTTGACAGAACAAGAAGAGGAGGAACTGCAAGTGGATTCGCGGTTGCTGGAAGATGTTATTTCGAAGGGCACCAAGTGTCTGTTAATGAAACTATTGACAAAGAAACATTATAACCGGGATGCCTTTAAAAATACTATTAGAAAGAATTGTCGTCCAGTGAAGCCCATAAAATTCCAAAATCTCGATGTAGAGTTGGTGTTGGTGGAGTTTGAGGATGAACGGGATAAAATTTGAGTCTTGAGAGAGAGCCCGTGGTCTTTCAACAAACAACTGGTGTTACTTCAGAAATTTGATGGACGTCAGCAGGCCCATCATGTCCGTATGAATGAAGCCTCGTTCTAGGTAAGAATCTTGGATCTCCCTTTAATGGCAATGAATCATTATGTGGGCAAGTTAGTAGGGAGCGCGCTAGGGAGGGTGGAAGAGGTTGATTTGGAGAATGGTGAACTAGAATGGGGTGAATTCATGCATGTTCGTGTTTGCTTGGACGTCACCAAACCATTGATGTGCATAAAGAAGATTAATGTTGGTCTGGATTTCCCCTGTTGGATAAGGTTTCTATACAAGAAACTACCTGACTTTTGTTACTGTTGTGGCTGCCTTGGCCATGGCCAGAAGGAGAGTGACCGATGGCAGCAATAGAAGCCGAAGGCTTCCCTTACTGACCATGGATGAGAGGAGATTTTACGAGGGTCCGAGAGTGAGAGAAAAAACCACCAGGGAAGGAACCTGAGCCGGTGTCTACGCCAGCAACGATTGCATTAGAAACAATCCCCGTGAAGTAGAATACAACAACAATCCCTAGGGAGCTTATCCCAATACCGAAATCAGAGATTCAGTAGGAACGGGATATTTGAGTTACAGAAAATCAGGGGGGAACACAGGATGCTAGTGGTCTGCATGGGGATGAAGGAACAGGCTTGGGTAACTACGAAACACAAAGGTCAAAAGTCAAACAAACTCCTCAACCAGATAAGGGGGAAGAGAATGTTCAAATTTGGAGCTGTTTCCGTTACAACCAAATGATGGGCTGGGCTGTATAGGCTTCTCACAGGACCCATTATTAGACTTGGCCCCTAAAACCAAAATAGCCTTAAGATCTTGTGGGGGAGAAGGAGTTCTCGTACAGCATAGTGGGGGGCATTGAGACTGAAGGAACTCTTCGTGGGAGGCGGCATTGTGATGTTTCAAAAGATGAAGAAGAAAAGGCATGAGTTTAGAAGAAGCCAAACTCTTGTCCTTTAGAGCAAGTGGAATTCCAGGCTAAGTTATCGGTGGAGGCTGTTAAACAGCCCCACTGTCAACAATGAAAACACTGAGCCAGAATTCTCGGGCTTGGGAACCTGCGTGGAATTCAGGACCTTCGTGGCCTAGTTGTGAAGGAAGATCCTGACATTCTGTTCATCCAGGAAACCAAGCTCACAGTTTTCGAGATGAACAAATGTAAGTCTCGTATTGGTTTTTCAAATTGCTTAGAGGCTAGTTGTGAGGGTCGCAGGGGAGGTGTGGCTTTATTTTGGAAAATGGATGTTGATCTAATTGTGTTGAAGTATTCAAAAAACCACATTCATGCCATCATTAATGAAAATGCACAAGGGGGTAGGAAATGGTACCTCACAGGCATATATGGACTCCTTGAGGTGATTAATAGGCATTATACTTGGGATATTATGAGGTCTGTACAATGTGATGATAGGTTGGGGTGACTATTAGTTAGTGACTTCAATGAAATAGTGCACCAATCCGAGAAGTGGGGTGGGATTGATAGACCATAATGGCAAATGAATAACTTCAAAGAAGCTATAAATGACTGTGGGGTGAGGGATTTGGGGTACTAGGGTAATCCATATACCTGGTCTAACAAAAAAGGAGATGCTGAGTGCATCAGTGCTCGTTTGGATAGGGCCTTGGCCAATGATACATGGTGTTTAATAAACCCAATGGCAACTGTGGTACATGGTTGTGTGGCTTATTTTGATCACGTTCCAGTGTCAGTGGATACAACAGGGCCTCAAATTTAGCTGAGGGGTCATAAACCTTTTAGGTTTGAATCAATGTGGGCAGGGGAGGAAGGTTGTTTTACTATCATTAATAATATATGGAGAAATAGTAGTGATGAGGGTGGCCTATCTTCTTTGATGGGTTTAATTAGTAAATGTGGAGAGAAGTTACAGAGATGGAATAGAAATAGTTTTGGCAATGTGCAATGGAAGGTTGTTAAAGCTAAAAGGAAACTACAAAATCTGCAAGAGAAAGACTCTGCTGGTTTGAATATCCAAGAAAATATACAAGTCAGGGAAGAAGTTAATAAATGGCTGGGAATGGAAGAGGTCATGTGGCATTAGAGATAAAAAAAAAAAAACAATGTGGATTGAGGCTGGGGATCAAAACTCAAGATACTTTCACTCAAAAGCATCACACAGGAAGAAAAAGAACTCTAACAAGAGCTTGAAGGATGACCATGGATGTTGGAAAGAAAGACAGGAGTTGGAAGCCGTGATTGTGAATGATTTCCAACAGCTTTTTTCAAGCTTAGCTAGTAGGGACCATGTTCAATCTGTAACCTAGATGAATGATCAACTATTGAAACCATATAATGCAGAAGAAATTCACCATGCTCTTACTTAGATGTTCCTAACAAAGGCCCCAGGTCTGAATGGTATGTCCCCTACCTTCTATCAGAAATACTGGAAAACTATAGGTCCTTCTGTCTCTAAGGTAGTGTTAGATGCCCTTAACTCTAGGATTTTTCCTGAGGACTTAAATCATACTTTCATCTATCTCATCCCTAAAAAATAGAACCCTTCTAGTGTAGCAAACTTTCTTCCTATCAGTTTATGTAATGTTCTCTATAAGCTTATCTCCAAAGTGGTAGCCAATAGATTGAAACACATCTTGCCTTTGATAATTTCTGATTCTCAATCAGCCTTTGTACTAGGCAGATTAATTTCCGATAATGTTTTAGTGTCATATGATATCATCCATTTTCTAAGGCAAAAAAAAAAAAAAAAAAAATGTGGGCAAGAAAGGCTATATGTCCATTAAATTAGACATGAATAAAGCTTATGACTGAGTAGAGTGAGATTTTTTGGAAAGAATCATGACTCAACTGGGGTTTGAAGCAAGGTGGATCAAACTAATTATGTATTGTGTTTCTTCAGTTTCCTTCTCGGTTTTGATAAATGGAACTCCAAAAGGATACATCCAACCAACTCGAGGATTGAGACAGGGGGACCCTTTGTCCTCTTACCTCTTTCTCTTATGCACTGAGGGGTTGATTAGTTTGTTAAAAAAAGCTGCAAGTAGCTTTGTGGTTCCTGGTATCTTAATCTGTAGAGGTGCACCTCTCATTAACCACTTACTTTTGCTAATGACAGTGTCATCTTTTGTAAGGTAGATCTAAACATAAACTTGGAGCTGCAGTATTTGCTCAAGAGGTATGAACTGGCTTTTGGACAGAAATTAAATATCGATAAAACCAACATGGTATTTAGTAGAAATGTGAAAGATGAGGTAAAGGAGGAAATCAGAAACCTTTAGGGAGGAAGTGTTCTGTAGCAATACGAGAAATACTTGGGGCTACCTCCAATGATATGAAGGTAAAAGTCCACTGCCTTCTTCAAATAAAGTCCAGAGTTTGGAAAAAACTGCAATGTTAGAAGGAAAAACAACTTTCACAAGGAGGAAAGGAAGTACTACTGAAGGCAGTAGCCCTTGCTATACCAACCTATGCCATGAGCTGCTTCAAATTGTCCGATACTCTTCTCAAAGACCTTGAAAGTTTGATGGCCAAATTCTGGTGGGGAAGAACTGAGGAAAACAAAAAAATTCATTGGGTTAGTTGGAAGAAAATTTGCAAATCTAAGTTTCAAGGGGGTTAGGCTTCAAAGATCTTAAACTTTTTAATATAACTCTTATGGCAAAACAAGGCTAGAGGCTTGTTACCCAAACAGACTCTCTATTGCGCCAAGTCTATAAAGCCAGGTACTTCCCCAAAACAAACTTTTTGGATTCAAAGATTGGTATTAATCCTTCTTATGCTTGGAGAGGCTTACGGGAAGCCAGAACTCTTCTAGTACAGGGCTATCAAAAGAGAATAGGGGATGGAAAGATAGTAAGTATTTGGCATGATCCATGGATCCCAAGCTACAAAAATTTAATACAAGAGCAGCATATGGTGAATGAGGATGTGGAGTTGTTTGAAACTGTGGACTCTCTTTTCAACTTGGAAACTAGTTGGTGGGACACTGAGAGAGTACAAGCTCTATTCAACCCTCTTAAAGCTGAGAAGATCTTGAACATCTTTATATGCCCAGTGGAAAATTAAGACAAGTAGATGTGGACTGAGGAGAGGAGTGGTGTCTTCAGTGTTTGTAGCGCCTATAAATTGCTGCAAAACATAATTATTAATGAAGAAAGGGAGAGTTCTAATAGTAGTAGAGCTAACAAGCTTTGGAAAGCATTGTGGAAGTTGAAACTACCTTTGAAAATAAAGATCTTTGCTTGGAAACTATGCAAAGATTGTTTACCAACTTGTATAAATCTGCTTAAGAAGCATGTGGACATAGACCCCATCTGTAGTTTGTGTTCTAACCAGGAGGAAGATGGGCTACATGCTATTGTCTATTGTACTGAGTTGGCTGAATCTTGGAAGTCGCACTTGCCATTTTAGTTAGAGATACCGAGACCTCTTCATTTTGTTCACTTAGCCCTTTAGGTGCAACAACTGGGGACAGCAGAGGAGTTGCAGAAATTTTTCTTAATAGTATGGAGTTTTTGGTTTAGGAGAAATAAAAAAAATACATGATGCCATTTTATTGAGTCCTAAATAGGTTGTAGATCATGATTATCTGTACATCATGCTTTCTCTTGCACACAACAGAAACACATAAACAAGGTGTTAGGCCATTGGAACCCTCCTCCCACAGGTTTCCTTAAACTTAATTTGGATGTTGCGTTATTCTTTGCTCAAAAGAAAACAGGGATTGGTGCTATGCTTCATGATGAAAGAGGAGAAATTATCTTTGCAGCTAGTAAGGTGGAGCTCCATATCGAAAAGCCTGACACTATTGAATTAGTGGCAGTGTTACGAGGTTTGCAATTTTACCTCCAGTCTAGTATCACAAAATTACAAGTGGAATCTAATTGCAAGTTACTAATGGATGATCTGCAACAAGAGTCCTTACAAGCTGTATCTCGACTAGGAAATTTGGTCTTAGAAGTCCAAAAGTTGATGTCATCCTTTGATGTTTGCACATGTTAGTTTGTCAATCAGCTGGGAAATAGTGTGGCTCATAAGTTAGCTAGAATGGCTTGGAACATTGATGATTTGATTGTATGGGGGGGTACTGTACCTGAGTTTATTGCCCAAATTGTTTGGGTAGAAAAGATTTCTTGTAATCCTTGATGCAATATATGAAAAGACTCTCATAAAAAAAAAAAGGTACAAACTCATATCTGATAAGAATGTCTAAATTTTGACTCCTAAAGCATGTATGAGGACTTTCAATCGATGTCCTAAAAGTTAGGCAACTTTTTATGCGGGAATCGGGAAAACATTAGGGTTTCTTTTATACCTAAGACAAGCATATCATTGAGGGAGGAGGCATAGTTCTGGAGAAGAGAAAAATACCATTTTTATTTTTTAGTTCTTCCATGAAGAACTAAATTATGGGTAAAGCCTAGGGTAGAAATTGATTGGTGAAAATGTTTTGATTTTATTTCAATTCATAGATTAAGTTTTAGTGTTTAAGATTCTAGGATTGAATTCTCTATTTATTTTGGATTTTTATAAGTTTGAGACAATTATATTAAATCTTGCTATAGTTTGATTTCATTGAGTTATAGGATTATGAATATATGATTATGACTTAAACAGTTGTTTTTCACGTCATTGATGTGGTCTTTTGCTACACTATTGCTTGTGGAACATAGCGGCGTTGTCTTTAGATCTGATATTCATTTTTATATATGAAAACTGTCATTTTTATCGGGAGAATAGATTGTAGAATTAAATTTGAGAAAGTAGATGAATATAATGTCATATCTTCCAAATTAAGAATTTGGTGCTATAATTCTTAATTGTGTATGTAGTTTGGATTGAAAAAGTCAGAGTATTGGATCTGGTTGATGGAAGCCTAAAGCTTTACTTGCCTTTTTGTTCGTGCCATAATCTCATTTTAATTGCGTGCTTTAGGTAGAATTTTCATATTCTTGTAGTAGTGTCATTTAGAGGCTGTTTGTATTTACAACTCTCCTCAATTCATCTCATCTTCATCATTACAACTTTATCAAATTTTCACACAAAATATAATAATTTTTTTTTTCAAATCCCAAAACAACTTTCTCAAATTCTCACATCAAAATATAATAAACAATTCAACTTTTTCAAATCCCAAAACAACTTTTTCAAATTCCTATACAAAATATAATAAACAATTCAACTTTTTCAAATCTTAAAATAATAATAATATTCTAAAAATATTTTATTTTACTATTCACAAACCATCTCAACTCAATTTTCAATTCAAACGTCTCCTTAATCTTTTCCCTGAAGCTCGCAATTTGTAAGTGTTTCTTCCGATATCCTGTGGATCGACACCTGGAACTATACTATACCACCGCGGAATAGTTTGGGCATAATCACAACTTTATCTTCAATTGTTGAATTATGTGCAAGAAAAAGTGGCGAAATTGTGATCGGCTCCAATTGGCCTAATGACGGGGCATAACTACCAAAGAGCTGTGAAAGTATGATAGGAAGCATTTGAGCAAAAAACTCCAACCAAATAACTTTGCAAGTTTTCCTTCAATTGGTTTGCTTATGTGCAAGAGCAAAGTTGCAAAATTATGGCTGGCTCTCATTGGCCTGATGAAGAGGCATAAATATCAAAGAGTCGAGAAAGTACGATAGGAAGCATCCGAGCGACAAACTCAAACCCCATAACTTTGCAAATTTGCCTTCAATTGGTTAGTTTATGTGCAAGAGCAATTGACAAAATTGTGATTGGATCCAATTGGTATGAGGAAGGGCATAAATACCATAAGGCCGTGAAATTAGAATTGGAAGTCACCGAGCTAGAAACTCCAACCTCATACATTTGCGACTTTTTTTTTTCAATTGGTTGCCTTATGTGCAAGAGTGAAGTGGCAAAATTGTGACTAGCTTTGATTTGCTCGGGGATGGGGCTTGCATACCAAAGAGTCATGAAAGTACAATAGGAAGCCTCCGAGTGAAAAACTCCAACCTCATAACTTTGCAATTTTACCTTCAATTGTTTGTCTTATGTGCAAGAGTAAAGTGGCAAAATTGTGATTGGATCCCATTGGCCTAGGGACAGGATATACATACCATAAGATCATGAAAGTGGTATAGAAAACTTCCGAGTGAAGAACCCCAACGTTATTACTTTTCAAATTTGCTTTCAATTGGTTGCCTTATGTGCAAGAATAAAGTTGAAAATTTGTTACTGGCTTCGATTGGCTCAAGGATGGCACATACATCCTAGAAGGCCTTCAAATTGTATAGGAAGGCCCCGAGCGAAAAACTCCAAGCTCATAATTTTGTAACTTTGCCATCAAATGTTGGCTTATGTGCAAGAGCAAAGTGGCAAAATTGTGACCAGCTTTGATTGTCTCGACAAGGGGCATACTTACCAAAGAGCCGTGAAAGTACGATATGAAGCGTCTGAGCAAAAAACACCAACCTCATAAACTTTGCAAATTTACCATCAAATGGTTAGCTTATGTGCAAGAGTAAAGTGGAAAAATTGTGATCAGATCCGATTTGCATGGGGAAGGGTCATACATACCATAAAGTCGTGAAAATAGTATAGGAATCCACCTAGCAAAAAACTCCAACTTCAGACCTTTACGATTTTTCCTTCAATTGGTTGGCTTATATGCTAGATCAAAGTGGCAAAACTTTGACCTGCTTCAATTGGCCCGAGGATGGGGCATATATATCAAAAGTTTGTGAAAGTTGTATAACTCCCCTAAGCAAAAAACTCCAACTAATAACTTTGCAAGTTTGCTTTCAATTGGTTGGCTTATGTGCAAGAGCAAAGTGGCAAAATTTTGACTGGATCGAATTGGCCTGGGGATTGCGCTTACATACCAGAAGGATGTGAAAGTTGTATAGGAAAGCACCCGAGTGGAAAAGCCCAACCTCATAACTTTGCGACTTTGCCTTCAATTGGTTGTCTTTTGCAATAGGCATACACGTGACACCCCCAACCTTCGCTTGTGTTTTGACAAAGATTTGAAGCATCAGGATATGCGACTCACGATCACACATCTCCATTTGTGACATGCCATGTAATCTACTGATGATTTAGTAGTGTACAATAATTGCAGCGGAAAGTCAAGACTTAAAACTTTTGCACAAGAATATCTAAACACAACTTCTTATTCATTGATAACCATAGTTTAGCCTCTTAGGACTATTTACAAAATATTAACAACTGGAGATTTACATATATCTCCTTATTCCTTCCTTTGTTAAAAGGGCTTAAGAAAACTCTTATTCCGAGCATCTGCCTGATGCGCTGAATAATACGCAGGACCATTTCTCAACTGATTCACATCCATATCCATCTTTTGTTCCTACTACAACTTCTACCATTGTAGTTTAGAAAATAAAGGGGTGGGATTTCATGAAAATCTCAGTAAGTTGGCAACCAACATACAACAAGATAACACAGACATGATAAATAATAAAAAGAAAATGCATGACCGCAAAAAACATGCTTTTCTTACAGAGATCACTTATTCAAAGAAACAGAGATTTGTATTTTCTTTCTTTTCTTTTCAAAACATCTTGCTT
This sequence comes from Cyclocarya paliurus, assembly GCA_029856935.1. NCBI lineage: Eukaryota > Viridiplantae > Streptophyta > Magnoliopsida > Fagales > Juglandaceae > Cyclocarya > Cyclocarya paliurus. The sequence continues at coordinate 10,850,808 of CM056959.1, read as the reverse complement.
AACATATGGTAATATCACAGCTCCTTATTTTACATTGTGAGTACCTGCTAGATTTATTTCATCATATTTGCGCAGTTAAACTTTCCTACTTTCATTCATAGGTGTACCCATCAGCCCGAGGTACGATTTACATACGAAAATCACATTGGAATCCTTTAAAGAGGATCCAACCATTGTCCGTTCACTATTCTTCATCAACCTAGAGGTTACCACTCCATTTTTACTCACTCTAGAGTGGACAAAAGAGTTTCACTAAGATACTTCCCCATCCTAACATTTGGGATTGTGATACAAATATTTTTATGCCATATGACAAACATATTGAATGGCATGTGCTTTTGCTCAAGAAATCAACTTTGCATGAAACATCATAACTTTGAACATGTCAATTTGTAAGAATGCTTGGATATGTAAAAGTTGATAAAAACATCACATACCTCATAGAATCTGAAAATTCATGACATAAATGCAAGGTAATTCATGCTCAAAATCAACATTTATACATGAATGCTTTGTTTATACATCATCATATAGATATTATCTAGAAGTAGGTTAGAGACCAACTTAGAATGTTCTTGAGTGTTTGAAGTGGCTAAAATTAAGAAATGTTTTTCATGTATTAGAACTTTGATAAAATCTCTTACTTAAATCTATAAACTGTGGCCTGCATGTTGGTATTCATGTTGGTGATGTTCCACTTTACGGGTGCAATTGCTTGGATTATGAAACATGGTGACCTCAAGATGGTAATGATAATCAATCCAAGATAGCGTGTGAGCTTGTGTTGACCTTTCATATATCTGAAACATGTGTGTGTGTGTGTGTGTGTGATTCTTTGGACATAGGCTATACATGAGTGTGTGCATGCGAGGAATCAAACTCACAACAAGGTGAGTGAAAGTTCTAAGTTGAGAAGAAAGGAGCCTAGCCGTGCCATTTTAGAGAAACCCATCGGTTGTGTGCACTGTTGAAGACTAGGGTTAGCTGATTACTCTAAACCAAGGTGCTATGACTTGGTTGACAAGGAACTTCTTCAAGAAAGTTCCATGGATGATGTGGGAGATCTTAGGGCCATGATCTATTGGACGTGGGGGCCAAGCAAAAATCCATAAATAATTCATAGTTTAGTTTATTTTATGCTTGGTTTTGCTTCCTTCAAGCCATGGCTATCGGTGGTTTCTCCTAGATTTCATGGTAGTTTGTTTGATCTTCTTTCTTTCATAAGATCAAGTGAGAGACAAAGAGAGGAAGATGGTATGGGACACTTGTCTAAGTGATGAAAGAGCTTGAAGATGAAGGGGTGAGGTGTTGAAGCCGATTAGCTCCAATTGGCTATCCCTTTGTTTTTCTTTGATTCCTTCTTCTTCTTCCATGGTTTCAAACCATGATTAGGTGTCAATTGGAGATGAAGATTTGTAGATCATATCTTTGCCTGAAAGCTACAAAGTGAGTTGAGGGAATAGTGGAAGATTTGGAAGAAATCTCATTAATGAGATTCAGCTAGGGCTAAGCTAGTAGTTCCCTATTTGGTTGGATCCTTAGAGCACTTTCCTTGCTTCCTTTTCCACAGATCTGATTCCTCCCTCAAAGACCTTTACTTGAATTGAGAAACTTCATAAAATTTCCCTTAAACTTGACTCAAATCGTTGGTTTTTCCTTAGGGGTACCCGACTGCATGTTTTTAGGTCGTGAGTAGTGTTCAAGTCATTTGACATATGTGGCTAGGGGCCTTGACTGCTCTCATACACTTGGGATGATATGTCTAGATCATATTTTAAGAAGATGGGGGTGTTGGCAACGTGTGGGAGGTAGACAAATTCCATTTTTGCTTTCTAGGGATATAATCTATCCGAATAGGTATCTTAGGTAGTTTGCTTCTTGACTCATTGACTAAGTGTGACCAAAACTAATTTCGAGTTTAGGCAATATCATACACTTTGCTTGGGGCCAGCACCTATGACTTGGGAAAGAATTTTCTACAACCATTGGCTTGTAGGGACATGTCATATGGGCATGTCTTGTGTTCTATGATTTTTTGTATTTTTACGATCACAAATTCCTATGTGTTCAACTGTTATTCTATGTTGGTGGCACCTCTTATTAGTCTAATTTGAACAAGGCGATATGGAGGTAAGGTTTGGTTATTTTTGGACAAGTGTTACCCGAAATGGACTTGTGGTCTCTAATATGGCCTTATGCGTGGGAGTCATGTCTTTGTCATATGATTTTGTCTTGGCTTTTAGTTACTAGGTAGTTTTAGGTGTTGTTCTAAGAAAGACAATCACTTATGTTATTGTGACTAATACAAAGTGAAGATGATTTGACCATACATGACATGTGGGATAAGTCATGTTTTGGTTTGTCCTTGGTTTAGTCCCATCTTATTCTAATTAATGTAGAGCTTAAGGATTGCACAATCAACTAGAGTGCCTTGATGGAATTTTCTTCTATGGCTGACTTAGTGAGGGTAAAATTGGGAGGTTTGTGAATTAAAGAAGTCCAATGGAATCTTCCTTCTAGGCGCCTTCTTGGAAATTCATTTAGTCTTAAATTTCAGATGAGGGGTAACCTCACAACTTTTCAACTTTGCCTTCAATTGGTTGGCTTATGTGCAAGAGCAAAGTGTAAAAATTGTGACCAGCTCTGATTGGCTCGAGGATGGGGCTTACATACCAAAGAGTCATGAAAGTATGATAGGAAGCCTCTTGAGCAAAAAACCCCAACCTTATAAATTTGCAAATTTGCCTTCAACTGGTTGGCTTACGTGCAAAAGCAAAGTGGCTAAAAAATGAATGGCTTTGATTGGCAAGGGGACGAGGCATACATAACATAAGGCCATGAAAGTAGTAAAGGAAGCCTCCGAGAAAAAAATTTCAACCTCATAACTTTGCCTTTAATTGGTTGGCTTATGTGCAAGGGCAAAGTGGCAAAAATGTGACTGGGTCCGATTCTCTCGGGGAAAGGGCATACATACCTTAAAGTTGTCATAGAAGGATAAGAAGCGCCTGAGAGAAAAATTGAAATCTCATAAGTTTGAAACTGTGCCTACATTGGTTAGCTTATGTGCAAAAGCAAAGTGGCAAAAGTTTAAGCATCCAATCCCGGATGGGGCATACAAACCTTAAAGCCTCTAAGTGAAAAACGCAAATGTCATAACTTTACAAATTTGCCTTCAACTGGTTGGATTATGTGCAAGACCAAAGTGGAGAATTTGTGACCATATATGATTGGCTTGGGTATGGTGCATACATACCAAGGAGCCATGAAAGTAGTATAGGAAGTCTTCGAGCGAAAAAATCCAACCTCATAACTTTGCAAATTCATCTTCAGCTGGCTGGCAATTGTGCAAGATGAAATTGACAAAATTTTGACTGGCATCGATTGGCTCGGGTACGGGATATACATACCATAAGGCCGTGAAAGTAGTATAGGAAGCCTCCAAATAAAAAACTTCATCTTCATAACTTTGCAAGTTTACCTTCGATTGGTTGGATTACGTGAAAGGGCAAAGTGGCAAAATTGTGACCGGCGACGAGGCATACATACATTAAAGTCGTGATGGTAGGATATGAAGCCCTTGAAAAAAAAAAAACTCTAGGCTAACTTTGCGATATTGCCTTCGATTTGTTTGCTTATGTGAAAAGATCATAGTGGCGAAATTGTGACCAGATTCGATTGGCTCGAGGATTGGATATACATACTATAATGCTGTGAAAGTGGTATAGGAAGGCTTCGAACAAAAAACTCAAACCTGATAACTTTATGACTTTACATTCAATTGGTTGGCTTATGTGCAAGAGCAAATTGACAAAATTGTGACCAGCTCTGATTGGCCTTGGGCTGTGCCATACATACTCAAAGGCCGTGAAAGTTGTATAGGAAGCCCTTGAGTGAAAAACTCAAACCTCATAACTTTCCAACTTTGCGGTCAATTGGTTGGCTTATGTACAATAGCAAAATGGCAAAATTGTGCCTAGCTCCAATTGGCTTGACAATGGGGCAGGCAAACCAAAGAACCGTGAAAGTTCTTTAGGAAGCCTCTGAACAAAAAATTCCAACCTCATAACTTTGAAAACTAAGTGCAAGAACAAAATGGCAAAAATGTGACCGTCTTTGATTGGCCTGGGGTGAGGCATACATACCATAAGACTATGAAAGTAGTATAGGAAGTGTCTCAGCGAAAAATTCCAACCTCATAACTTTGCGACATTGCCTTTAATTGGTTAGCCAAAGAGCCAAAATTGTGACTGGATCTGATTGGCCCAGAGACATGGCATACATACCATAAGGCCATAAAAGTAGTATAGCAAGCCACTGAGCAAAAAATTCCAACCTCATAATTTTGTGACTTTTTCTTCAATTGGTTGGCTTATGTGCAAGAGCAAAGTGTCAAAATTGTCATCGGCTCTGATTGGCTTGGGGACGACCCCATATATACTAGAAGTGTAATAGCTTGATATAAATTCGATGGATAAATTTCTTTCGGCTTTACGAACATCCAGAAAATCTCAAAAAGATTTCTCGAATCGAACAATCGCGTAGGTTTTAATCTGTCAACATAGTCAGTTTCTTACCCACTTTGGTATCTGAAAGAAGATTTTATTTATTTGAGATACTTATGAGTGTGAGATTTAGAAACAGTTTGGGCCATTAGTCTCAGATGAATATTTGGGATCTTATGACGCAATAAAAAGATTTTCATTTTTTGGACAATAGTTGTTCGAAAACACATTTCGATTTATTCAAGGCACTTCGGAGTGAAATTTTTTGAAATTAATTGCACTTTGAGGTTCAGATGAATATTTAGGATTTTATAATGCATTGCCTTTTTCAAAGTGAATAGTTGCATATGTGATAGCACCATGTGGCACGCAGTTCAGTCGTTTTCATATCACAGTGTGAAATGTCCAAATCAGTTTAGAGAAGTGTCATTTGGATACTTAGCAAGATCTTAGCCACACTTATCGAATAGGATAAGACACTTGGCACCAAGAGGAGCTATGAGATGGAAATGTGAAGACAAGGACGGAAAAGTCAAGTTTTATGATAATGCCACCTACGCAAAAAATTATTCTATCCAACTATCTATTTTGTGTCAAACTAAAGGGGGTTGGTTTGAACCCTAGTGAAACCCCAAAATATTATGAATGGATTGCATATAATGAAAATAGGAGTGCAGGAAGTATTATGTTCATACGTTTCTAGAATTTTTTAAATAGTATGAAAATGATAATGAAAAGATTTTATGAGTAATGTTCTTTTTATGCAATGAAGGAAAATGAAATGATGTTTATGAAAGTATGCTAAGTACTAATGTTTTAAGATATACGTATGTAATGATTTTCTTTGGCAGCCCCCTTTTATGTAGCTTAAGATTAGTTTTACATATGTGAAATAGATGTTATATTTAGTACTATTGTCTTTATGTTCCATGAAATGAAATGATGATGTTATGATCGAGGCTATGAAGTGATGTTTAAATAAGGCTTTGAAATGATGTTTAACTGAGGCTATGAGATGATGTTTAGATGAGCTATAAAATGAGGTTAAAATGATGCGAGGAAATGATGTTTAAAGGATGCTAGGAAATGATATTTATTGATGATGTTTATGCTTATGCTATGAAATGATGTTTATGTAATAAAATGGATTGATGAATGAAAAGCATAAAAAGGAAAGGACTGAAAGGAATGACTAAAAGAAAATGAAAGGAATTAATGTTTTAATGTATGAAGGTACGTAACAGTCAAGACTAAATGAATGATTGTACTAATGGACTAAGTAGATTGCAACTACAGTCACTATAGTAAGACTATTTCTCTTTGAGAAGAGAGTCAAGATCTGATTCATCGGATCACAGAAGGGCTTAAGGATATACCAGCAACAGGGATTTTATCTGGCCTGCTGAGCCAAAGAGTCACAGTCCATCGTACTAACTTACAAGGAAAGGTATAATCACAAAAAGGAGCAATGTCAACACGAGCAAAAAAATCCTTCGACCGGCCAAGAATTAAGTTCCTTTCATTCAATGGATTGATCCCCTTTTCTTAATGATGCTTCATTTGAAGTAAGGAAGTGTCGTAAAGCTCCTGCCTTGAGACAATGAAATTGAGGAGTTACACGCTGGATACTAGCTGTAGGCACTTGTAGATAAAAGCCATCTTTGCGGCTAGTGGCTTGCTCAAAAGATAGAGTCCTTCCTTTACGATTACCTGATGGGAACCAAGATGGACCTAGTTTTAAAGGTTCTTTCCAAGTTTCATATGGGCATATTACAATATTAAGAGTTAAAAAGATCAAGGAAGCAATGCAAGAATAGATGCAATCCACTTGGGACGAGTCAAGCAAGAGCCCAACATTTAAAATGGGCTTAAAGGATGAAGATCCAATTTTGAATTATTTGATACAAGCTATGGAAGAGGGCAATGACATGACTTAAAGGCCTTGGGCACTTGAAGGCTTTCAAGTTGTTTAAATCATTTAAATGACTTATTTTATTAGTTTAGAATAATTGGACTTTAGATGTTTGGTCCACATATGTCTTATTTATTATGAATTAGGGTTTTTGGAAAGGCCTTGTATTTTGGCCAAGGGCTTATTTAGAAAGTTACATTTTTTGAAACTAGGGTTTACAAGAGGTACTGTAGCCGCGACACTGTTCATCGAGGGTATTTTTGGAAGCAAGGGGTTTATTTTGGGCTGGGTTTCAATTCGGTTTTGTGTTTAAAAAACACTTTGTAGCCTCATTTTATGAAGTTTATGAAATTTGATGATTTATTCATTGTGAGTTGAGTTTTACTCCTCTTGTTCTTGATTGAATTTTTGAACTTATAAAACTTAAATCACAACTTTTGTGGCGTTCCTCCTAGTAATCTGGGTTATTGAGACGGGTATTTCAACAAGTCTATATTTTAATATAATCTAGGTTCTTGGAACGAGTTCTCGTCGGGTCTAGATTCTCCATCCATTGACTTGATTTTGGCTTTCTTGGGTAAGTTTTCAAATTGATTGTGGGTTCAAGGGATTCCTTTTTCTGCGGGTTCATATCATTTGGTATTCAAAGCTCGGTTTCTAATCAGGTTTGATTCTATCTTTTATTTATTGAATATTTAATTCTAGGGTTTCATTGTTCTAGGGTTACAAAAGAAAAAAAAATGGAAACAAAAAGTACGCTGCCGAAATTCTTAGGGTTTTGGGTTTGGCTGAAGTTTGCATCACCTAGGGTTTCAAAATTCTAGGATTTCTTGCATCTCTAAAAGTTTGTCAATTGCTTGGAGTGTCATTGCATTGATTATCTTCTACTTCATTGTCAATTCTTGTGTGTTTGAATTCAATTACTTGATTTTTTGTTTGTGATTGAATTAGAGAAAAGAAAAGAAAAGAAAGGAAAAGAAAAGAAAAGAAAGGAAAAGAACAAAAAAAGAAAAAAAAATTCAAAAAAGAAAAAAGTAGCATACTCATAGGTTGCTACATAGTTACAATAAAGAGAAAGAAAGACATTTGTTGATTGAGCTTTGTCATCGAAGGGGCTGAAAACATCTTTCTAGTGGGTATCTTGTTTTATCGTTACTCTTTCTCTCGTATAAATTCCTTGTGTCTCGTGTCATTTTATTCATTCCCTATTTCTTGTTCTTGTGTCTTGAATCTATATTACTGTTTGGAATAATACAAGGTTGTATTGTCTTGATTTAGTTCAACTTGTTCTTAAAGAACTTGAGCGAGAAAACTATTGAGGTAAAAGGCAAGAGAGTGTAAGACTATTATCGAGAACAAACCAATTAAGAGTGAAACACGAGTGGAGTGTCATTATTTGAGTGTAAACACATAAAGGAGTGTGTAAGATTTTTAACTAACATTCTTTTTGTGTAGCATGTAATGATGTCTCATAGGAGTGACTCATCATCAAAGGAGATGGTAGATAACTCATCTTTTGTGTTGCAAGCCATGGAGCAACAGTTTGAGCGGTTGAACTTGGTGTTGGGTGAAGTGAGGGATAGGATGGATCATCAAGAAGCAGTGATTAGAAATTTGCAAGGTGGGAGAGATGGGAGGCAACGTGAGCCTATTATTGAGAATGGGTATAAGAATGAAAAGTATGGTGAGTCTCTGGTTGATAGGCGTGCTCTCAAAACACAAATTAAGATGGGTCATATAGAGCAGCAGAGCGAGAACACTTTTCATACTAGATGCCACATCAACAATAAGGTATGTGACTCATTCGAAAATGAGCAACCCAAGACTATCCCGAGTGCAGGAGCGTGTCGCGTAGTAATTAGGAATAAATTCCTAGATCGTCTCCACAAGGAAAGTGCTTAAAAATCAAACTCGTGTAAAATAGTGGAAATAGTTACAATGAGAGAATAAAAATAAAAGTGATGATATGTACAATGAATGTGGGAGTGCATTGGAAATGAAAATTTACTAGTCATGGACTAGATTCATGTTTGTTGGTTTTGAGTGGATGATGAAAGGTAAGAAATTAAAATGCAAGACAGTAAATTAAAATTGCTGAAAATTAAATAACTGAAATGTAAAGGGACAATGAAATTTAAATGACATAAAAGTAAATTGTAAAAATTAAATATGCAGAAAAATTAAATGACAGTAATTTAAATTGCAAGAAATTAAAAGTGCGAGAAAATTAAATGACATAAATTTAAATTGCAAGAAATTAAAAGTGCGAGGAAATTAAATGGCAGTAATTTAAATTGCAAGAAATTAAAAGTGCGAGGAAATTAAATGACATAAATTTAAATTGCAGAAAATTAAAAGTGCGAGGAAATTAAATGACAGTAATTCGAAATTAAATAAAAACAGGAATTGTAAGAATAAATTTGATGTTTGGAAATGGAGATTGCGTTCTCCAACCCAAAAATCTGAACTTCCAATTAAAGTAAACTCTAAAAAATAAAATGGACTCTCAACATTTATCAAAGAGGACTGTAAATTTACTCACTAAACAAACTCAAAACTGGGAATAAAGACTTACAAAAATAAAATTTACTGAGCCATAAATTGAAATTGACTGATGAATAAATTACACGAAATTAAAAACTGAACTCAGAAGAAAATAAAAACTGACTACAAAAACTCACTCACTATTTTTATTCTGAACTCTAACTCTAATTTCACACTAAAAACACTCTAACTCCTGACTGACTCTCACTCTCTAACCACTGACTACTGACTCTAACTACTGACTACTGACTCTCTCCAAGTCCTTATATAGGCTCCCAAATAACATGTTGCTTGCAAATTCCTTTTGTCCGTGAGTTCGGCAGTGTTTTTTCTTTTTATTTCCCTTCCAGCTGCGTCTTGTCTCCCATTAGCTTTTGCCATGCACTTTTATTTGTTTTTTTCTTCATTTGTTTTCAGCCGGCCACTGATCCATCGTCTATTCCTTCTCTTTCTTTCTTTTGTGTCTCGTGTCTGTCCAAATGAAAGGGACCCAATTGTTCGCGTGAGTGTAGCCTTTCTTCTTTCGGTGTTACTGTGTTGCATTTGCCCCGCGTGCGGATGCACTCACGTATTTTTGTTTTCTTCTTTTCTTTTCTTGCTTTCCTTCATCTTCTACCTCTGGCATACCGCGTTTTCGTTCTCTTTCCCGTTGCCTTTCTTTTCTTTTTCTTTTCTGTTGCAGCTGCGTGCATGAGTTCGAACAAAGGCTTTGGTGATGGAGGAAGAGAGCTTCGGTCATGGCGCTGGGCTTCACTGGGTGGCGGAGACTTGGTCTTCGGCATTTTCTGTTGACTACTGGCGGTCATTGGAGATGCATGGTGGCGTGGAGGAGTGCAGAGGTGGTAGAAGCGGGTGGTTGGACGCTGCTGTGCATGGTGTGGGCTGGCCGTGGCGTCGGACGGTTCTTGGCCGTGCATGGAGTGGAGGAGTGATCTCCGGCGTCTTCTGTTTTTGCTGGCGACTGCAGGTGGGTGGAGGAGCAGTTGCCGAACGTATGCATGGCGTGGAGAAGTACAGAGATGGCGGACGACGTGAGGTTGAAGACGAGGCATGCCTCAGACGACAGAAGCAACCCACGTGAAAAACGACATGTCGTTTTTAGCAAACGACATGTCGTCGACCTTAGACGGCAGAAACAATTTCACTGAAAAACGACATGTCGTTTGGTTTGCAGACCAAACGACATGTCGTTTAGCCTACGCAGAAAATCAAAAATAAAGAAAAAAATAAAAATAAAAATAAAATAAAATAAAACAAAAAGAAAATAAGACAGACAAAATAAATAATAATTACATAAAACTAGAAAAAGAAAATAAATAATTAAATAAAAATTAAACAAAAAACTAAACTAAAATATTAAAAGTGTGTTGTGCATGGGAGGAAATAAAATCAAATAAAATCACAAGTTATAAAACTAAGCATAAACTATGCTTTTAATCAATTTAAATCACAACTTGGATTTATTGCCTCTTGATCATTTTTCCATCTAAAATCAATGATAAAATAATAAAATAATTAAAAATATATTGATTTTAAATGTATAAGATATGCAATAATGCAGCTCAATTAGTATGTAATATGATCATTGATGTGAAGAGTTGTATTAATTTGGCTAGCACTACTCTAGTTGAGAAATTGAATTTACCTACCTTGAAACCCTAGACCATACAAGTTGCAGTGGTTGAGTGATTGTGGAGAGGTTAGGGTAAGTAAGTAAGTGCTAGTTTCCTTTTCAATTGGGAAATACAAGGATATGGTGTTTTGTGATGTATTGCCTATGCATGCTAGCCATATTTTGTTGGGGAGGTCGTGGCAATATGATAGGAAGGTGATCCATGATGAGTTAAGGAACATGTACAGTTTTGAAAAGGATGGAAAAAAATCAAATTTGCTCTTTTAACTCCAACACAGGTCTATGGGGACCAACTGAGACTGAAAAGTGAGGTTGTTAAAAAAAGAAAGAGTGAAAGTGAGAGTGATCTCAAAAACAAGAGTGAAAGTGAGATTGAGCTAAATAGCAAAAATGAGGGTGTGGCTGAAATCTCAAGAAAAAGAGAGAATGAGTTGAAAAATAATTGTGAGGCCGAGAGATAAAAAAAAAAGGAGAATGAAAGAAAAAAAGAGAGTGAAAAAGAAAAAGAGAGTGAGAGGAAAAAAGAGAATGAGACCGAAACATCAAGAGAAAGAGAGAGTGAAAAATAAAATAGGGAGGTGGCTGAGGGTCAAAAGAAAAGAGATGAGCCACAAGAGGAAAAAGAAAGAGAGATTGCATAGAGAAACACAGAAATAAAAGTGAGCTTTTATACTAACGAATTTAATGACTCTTTGCCTAGTGTTGTTGTTTATTTGTTGCAGGGATATGAGGTCATGATTCCTAGTGGTGTGTTTAGTGGATTACCACCTATTAGGGAGATAGAGCGCTACATTGATTTTGTTCCAAGTGCGACAATTCCTACTCGACCTCTCTTTGAAGAGCATGAGTCTTTGACGCACATGAAGGGACAAGGTAAGTTGAATAGAATGCATGCCACGTGTGTGCAATTCATTGAGACCTTTCCTCATGTAATCAAGTATACACAAGGTAAGAAAAATTTTGTGGTTGATGCTTTAGCAAGAAGGAATGTACTTGTCATCATTTTAGATACAAAGTTATTGAGACTTGAATATGATAAGCAATTGCATGCTAATGATGATGACTTTGCTACTGTGTATGGAGCGTGTGAGAAGACATCGTTTGGTAAATGCCATAGACTAGATTGGTATTTGTTTAGAGAGAATAAACTTTGTGAGCCTACTAGTCTCATGCGTGAGATGCTAGTGCATGGATGTGGTTTGCTGGGTCATTTTGGTGTAAAGTGCATTTTAAACATGTGGCGTGACCATGGGTGGGAGTATTGCTTGCCATTCATTGAGTTTGCATCTAATTGGAGTGGTCATTTTGGTGCAAGGAAGACTTTAAATGTGTTTCATGAACGTTTATAGGAGTATCATTTGTCATTCAATGACATGTTGCATCAACGTTTATGGGAGTATTGCTTGCCATTCATTGAGTTCGCATATAATTGGAGTGGTCAGTTTGGTGTAAGGAAAACTTTATATGTGTTTCATGAACATTTGTGGGAATATCATTTGCGGGAATATCATTTGCCATTCATTGAATTGTTAGATGGACGTTTGCGAGAGTATCATTTGCCCTTATTAGAGTGTGCATATAATAAAACATTGTATACTACTATTTCTTATTCTCCTTTTGAAATTGTTGATGGATTTAATCCACTTACTCCTTTTGCTTTGTTGCTTTTACTTGTTTATGACAGGAGTAGCTCGGATGGACCATTTCAAATTCTAGAGAAAATTAATGATAATACATATAAAGTGAATCTTCTAGGTAAGTATCATGTTTCTGCTATTTTCAATGTAACTAACATTTTTCCCATTGATCCAGGTGGAGATTCGAGGTCGAATCCTTTTGAGGAGAGGGGGAATGATGGGAACCAAGATGGATCTAGTTTTAAAGATCATTTGCAAGTTTCATTTGGGCATATTACAATATCAAGAGCTAAGAAGATCAAGGAAGCAATGTAAGGATAGATGCAATCCACTTGGGACGAGTCAAGCAAGAGCCCAACATTCAAAATGGGCTTGAAGGATAAAGATCCAATTTTGAATTATTTGATACAAGTTATGGAAGAGGGCAATAACATGACTTAAAGGCCTTGGGCACTTGAAGGCTTTCAAGTTGTTTAAATCATTTAAAGGACTTATTTTATTAGTTTAGAATAATTGGACTTTAGATGTTTGGTCCACATATGTCTTATTTATTATGAATTAGGATTTTTGGAAAGGCCTTGTATTTTGTCCAAGGGCTTATTTAGAAAGTTACACTTTTTGGAACTAGGGTTTACAAGACTTACTAACTAGCGTTGTACTGTAGCCACAACACTGTTCATCGAGGGTATTTTTGGAAGCAAGGGGTTTATTTTGGGCTAGGGTTTCAATGAGGTTTTGCTTTTAAAAAACACTTTGTAGCCTCATTTTATGAAGTTTATGAAATTTGATGATTTATTCATTATGAGTTGAGTTTTACTCCTCTTGTTCTTGATTGAACTTTTGAACTTATCAAAGGTAAATCATAACTTTTGTGGTGTTCCTCATAGTAATCTGGGCTATTGAGACGGGTATTTCAATGGGTCTAGATTTTAATATAATCTAGGTTCTTGAAACGAGTTCTCATCGGATCTAGATTCTCCATCCATTGACTTGATTTTGACTTTTTTGGATAAGTTTTCAAATTGATTGTGGGTTCAAGGGATTCCTTTTCCCGCAGGTTCATATCATTACGAAATACTTTTTGTAATATAAAAACAAATGTAACACTACCTTTCATTACCTTATATAGGATAGAACCTAGGTTGGCATTGGAATGCATTTGCCCCTTAGGAGATCACTCTTTAGCACGAACCATGGTAAACCCCTGGCCCATTCCCTTCCCGATGGATCAGTATCTTGGTTTGCCACTATAGCAGTCTCTGGCATCACTGCATCAAAAACTTTCTTGTCTTGAGGTTGCTTGGCATCTGAGGTTTACTTAGTCGATAGAGGAGAACAAAGATTGTCATGCTGGGTAAGTAGTATTGGTAGTGCACCCACTGCTGCCTCCTAATTGAAAGGGATTTTCAACCTGTGCCCACAGGCAAAATACGGGTTCAAAAGATAACTAACCCCAACACATGGGGCCTAACAGTGTGTATCAGCCAATAGAAAGTGATAACAGTTAAATTGAACATTGTGTAATCGTTTAGCTCTTTATGAAAGAATGTACAAGGTGTAGAAAATGTTCTATATGAAATGAAAAAATTTTTAAAGAAAAATTCCACCTTATAATGTTTTCAATGGAACTAAATGCTTTATGTAAAGTATGTATAGGAATGATAAATACACGAATAAAAACCTATGTTAGTATATTTTTACAATATGAAGTAATGCTTATTGAGTATTCAACCCATTTTGTTTTGATGTATGTCCCTTTCCTTCACAGGAACAAAATGAGCAGGAAGCATCAGGATAGACATGGCCCAAGGAAAAGTTGACAGAAGCCTAGGCACATTTTATGTTGGTGATATGAACCCGTGGGAAAGGAATCCCTTGAACCCACAATCAATTTGAAAACTCACTCAAGAAAGTCAAAATCAAGTCAAATGGATGGAGAATCTAGACCCGTTGAGAATTCGTTTCAAGAACCTAAATTATATCAAAATCTAGATCCGTTGAAGAATCCATCTCAAGAATCCAGATTACAAGGAGGAACACCACAAAGGTTGTGATTTACTTTTGATAAGTTTAAAAGTTCAATCAAGAATAAGAGGAGTAAACTCAACTCACAATGAAAATTCAATATTGTCTAATTGTGACAATCCGATCCTATATTTTTAGGGATAAACTATGGATAATTTTATTAGGCTCGATAAATAAGTTAAAGTCCATAAAAGAATTTATCGAATAGATTTTTTCAATTTGAACATAGTGTTAAGCCTTTATTATTATTATTATTATTATTATTATTATCTCTAAACTCCTTAGTGTTAGACTCCAAACAATTCTAGATAAAACACCTAACTGATTTCCTTCATAAACCAGTGCCATGCACGTCTTCAATTTATTTATCAAATTTATCCACTCACATGCACATACACGTTCCTTGCCTGTCTACGACTTCATACTTGGCTCTATCGCAGCCGTGTCCTTCGCATGCACGTTGCATCTCTAGGGTTTCCTTTCAGTTCTCTATCATCTATATATATATATATATATACTTCCTACAAAACATCAAGCCGCAGCACCATAACTCAGTTTCTTCACAACGTCCAAAAACAAAACAAAATCAGCCCAACGCCTCCACCCACGCACGTACGTTCGCAGCATGCTTACACTGCGGCTGCCCCCTTCTCTTCCTCTGCTGTTAACCCACACGGCAACCATGGAAATAAGACCCCCATGAAACCACCAGCTGCAACAAACCACTGAGAGACCACGTACGCCAGCCAACGAAAAACAGCAAGCCCCTCGTCGCAGACAACACTCACACAGAGCACCCTTTCGCAAACCTCCTCCCCTCAAACCCATAACACACGTCCAGGAAATTCCTCCAAGTCATTCCTTCCTCTGCCATGAACTACCACGAAAACCAAACTGCAGACCACCCAAGACCTCCTTTGTGACCACCGGAAGCTACAACCAGCCCCTCTTGTGTCCAGACCACTCACCGTAATACACCCACCGTAAGCCTCACAATATCCTCTCCACACCAACCCAAATCGCAAGCCATTGCATCCAATCCCACTTCAAAACTTTTTACACATCCACCCGAAGCAAAACCAACCACTGCAAGCCTCCACCAGAAGCAATATGACCCATAGTTAACCACCGAAACAAGCCAAAACTACTCTGTTTTTACACCAAAAAACAGAGCATCGGTTCTTCCCATGCACAGCAAACCCTCAAGCCACCTCAGCCCATCCAACCGAAAACCTCCCATCATGCACCTTAGCCCAGCCTTGAACCCGCAGTAGAGCCACCGAAAACTGCCAAGATTCCTTCCCCATGACGGATCCTCCAGCACCACCACAACACCACCACCGATCCGCTCCTCGCAACAGCTCCTTCATGCCACCGCTACTCACCAGAAAATATCCTCCATCATCAGACATAGACCACGAACCACCCCTCCCACTTCCAGTCGCTGCTCAGGCCCACTAGTTGTTCTCGGATAAACACTGCACTCCGCCCCTCACGTAAGTCCTTTATTCCCGAAAGCATGCAACCAGTTGAATAAAATTGCTAAGTGGGTTGGTTAATTACAAAAATGCCCCTGTTGTTTAAAGATTTACAATTTGAGAAATAATTTAGTTTTGGGAGATTTTAGGTTTAGAAAATAGAGGATACTTTAGTAGTTTAGGTTTTAAATAAATTCATATGCTTAAATTAGAAATTTATACAAATTCAAATTTATTTTTATAGGCATCGAAAATAGTGGATTAGCGCTGCAAGGTAAGTAGCATGATCATACCCTTACACATATGTGCGGTAAACGACACGTCTTTTATAAAAATATTATGCATGTATACCCTTTATTGGAAGCCCCTTTTTACGTACCCAAGACATGATAAAAATATAGAAATTTATGATTTTATGTAAATAATTATGCATCAAGTTATTTATGAAAATTCATGATTTTATGAAAGAAATTATGCATCAAAAGATTTAGGAAAAGTTATGATTTTATGTAAGAGTTATGCATTAAAATAATTTATGAAAAACCATGCACGATTTTATGTGAAGATTTATGCATTAAAATATTTATGAAAAATCATGATTTTATGTGAGAAGTCATGCATCACAACATATTATGAAAGAATGCGATTTCATTTGAAATCTATGATATGATATGACAAGATATGACAAGTATGTATTTGATTTCTTTTGAAATCTATGATATGACAAGTATGCAAGTATGATTATGATGAAATATGAATGATAAGATACGTAATGGCCTATGTTATGATATGAAGACGATACCTATGTTATGGGTATATTGCATTGCCAGGTCGTACATGCTAGTAGTGCACCCAGTATGTCTTCCTTATGTATGGATTCCACAACCCGCGGCCATGGGCGGAATCGGAATCTATTTAGATTCGCTAACCCTAACTCACAGGGGTTAACAGTGGGTAACGACCTAAGACAAGTGAAAGATAAGCTCATGTTCATGTTCATATTATTTACGTATGTATTTATAAGTAAGCACATTTTTCAAGAAACCTTATGTTTATTATGTTTACTGTATAATGTGTGCTTATTGAGTATTCGACTCATTTTAGTTTGTTTTCATGTTTTTAAACCATCACAGGTGATGAAATTTATGAAGATGAGACTGCAGGACAGGACTTGACCCCGGGAGGCGAGACAGAGGCCTAGACAGATTATGATATGATTAGCTTTTATAGTTTAAGATTTAATTAAATTATTTTGGTAAGCACAAGAGACTTCCATATTTTTTTTTTAAATAAGTGCTTCCGCAGACTCTATGTTGGATTTTAAGTATTAATTAAATTATATTTTATTTATGGAATCTTTTGCATCTAGCTCGTTATTTAAAAGAAAAAATTTTAGTCAAGTTCAGTAGTAGCACACTGGCTCTTCGAAAAATTCTAAAATGTCTTTATTGGGGAGCGGGGTGTTACACTAACCCTTCAAATAAGGCTATAAAGAGTATTTAAACCAAAATCTAATTAAAACCTTAGCCAAAATAAAACCCTTGCTTCCAAAAATACCAATGGATGAATAGTGCCATAGCTACAGTACGTCACTAGAGTAACTCGCTACAGTACCTCTTTTAAACCCTAGTTCAAAAAATGTAACTTTCCAAATAAGCCCTTGGCCAAAGTACAAGGCCTCCCAAAAATTTTAGTTCATAAGAAATAAGACATATGTGGGCCAAGCATCCTCAAACCCACTTATTCTAAACTAAAAATAAATAAATCCTTTAACAAATTGAATGTCTTCAATACAATATACTCAAACAATAACTCTAAGTCTTATCTTCCACAGCTTGTATCAAGTGGATCAAAACTGATTCTCCTTCTTTCAAGCCCATCTTGAGTGTTGTGCTCTTGCTAGCTTCATCCTAAGTGGATTGCACCAATCCTTGCATTGCTTCCTTGATCTTCTTGGCTCTTGATCTTGTAATTGGCCAATCTAGAACTTGCAAAGGATCTTTAAGACTCGGTCTACCTTTGGTTTCCATCATTCCCCCTCTTCTCAAAAGGATTCGACCTCGAATCTCCACCTGCATCAAAGGGAAAAAGGTTAGTTACACTGAAAATAGCAGAAACATGATACCTATTTAGAAGATCTATTTTATATGCATTATCATTAATTTTCTAAAAAATTTGAAAATGTCCATCCAAACTACTCCTGTCATAAACAAGCAAAAGCATCAAAGTTAAAGGAGTAAGTGGATTAAAACCATAAAAAATTTCAAAAGGAGAATAAGAAATAGTAGCATGCAAGGTTTTATTATATGCACACTCTAATAAGGGCAAATGATACTCCTACAAACGTCCATGTAACAATTCAATGAATGGCAAATGATATTCCCACAAACGTTCATGAAACAAATCTAAAGTTTTTCTTACACCAAAATGAATGCTCCAATTATATGCAAACTCAATGAATGACAAGCAATACTCCCACAAACATTCATGCAACACAGTAATGAATGGCAAATGATACTCCCACAAACATGTAACATGTCTAAGGTCTTCCTTACACCAAAGTTACCCAACAAACTACCATGTCTATCACACACAAGCAACTTACACATAAAACTAGTAGGCACACATAGTCTATTCTCTCTAAACCAGTACTAATCTAGTTTATAGAACTTACTAAACGATGATTTCTCACATGTTCCATACACACTAGCAAAGTCATCTTCATTAGCATGCAATTTCTTATTATATTCAAATTTCAGTAACCTTGCATTCAAAATAAAGATAAGGACATACCTTCTTGCTAAAGCGTTAACAACAAAATTTTCCTTACCTTGTGTGTATTTGATTACATGAGGAAAAGTCTTAATACAATCCTCCGACTTAGCATGCATTCTACTCAACAACTTACCTTGTCCCTTCAAGTGTGTCAAGGACTCATGTTCTTTAAAGAAAGGTTGGGTAGGAATTGTTGCACCTGACACAAAATCAATGTAGTGCTCTATCTCCCTAATAGGTGGCAATCCACTAAACACGCCACTAGGAAACACAACCTCATATCTCTGCAACAAAGAAACAACAATACTAGGCAAAGATACATCAGGTTCGTTAGTATTAAGACTCGCCTTAGCATAAAAGCTCACTTTTCTCTTTGTTTTTCTCTCATTTTCTTCACTCTCTCTTTTCTTTCCACACTCTTTTTTTTTCACTCTCTTTTTCCCTTTCACTCTCTGTTTTCTTTTCACTCTCTGTTTTTCTTTCACTCCCCTTCTCTATCTCTTTTTTTGAACTCTCAACCTCACAATTGTTTTTCAACTCATTCTCTCCTTTTCTTGAGGTCTCAGCCTCAACATCATCTTTTTTCTCTCTCTCCTTTTCGGCCTCAATATTTCTTTTTTTCTCAATCTCACCTTCACCCTTACTTTTTAGCTCAATAATCTCTTTTTTGATCACTCTTACTCTCACTCTTTCTTTTTTGATCACTCTTATTTTCACTCTTTCTTTTTTGAGTATCCTCACTTTTCAGTTTCAGTTGGTCCCCATGGACCTGTGTTGGAGATAAAAGAGCAAGTTTGATTGTTTTTTCATCCTTTTCAAAACTGTATATGTTCCTTAACCCATTATGGATCACCTTCCTATCATACTGCCATGGTATCCCCAACAAAATATGGTCAGCATGCATAGGCACTACATCACAAAACACCACATCCTGGTATTTCCCAATTGAAAATAAAACTAGCACTTGTTTTTTCCTTTTTTTTTCAAAGAGCGAAGGTCACATGTCGAGTGACCCCCTCTTGATTTTATTAAAAAAGCCCTTACTTGTGGCAGAGGAATACCATGAGAAAACAAACAATCCACACCTAAAGCCAAACAACCTCAATTGGCAACAAAAGTCCAAAATCTAGGAACAATACATCGAGAAATTATAAACGTAAATACGGGAGTTCCCATCTGTCCATGCGCAGCAATCCTTTTAACATCCCACTACCTATATCTGAGCCAGTGAACGACACACCATTATTATTAGCCCCTTGTTTTAGCAAGGTAATCCCCCACCATGTTCGCTTCCCTGAAAATATGACAAATACTACAATTCAATGCATTGAATAGTATTTTAATTTCTTCCCAAAAATCCCACAAATACCAAAGCGAGCAACTTCCCTATTGGATCCATCCAACAATGACCGCCGAATCTGACTTCACCATAAAATCCCTAAGCCCCATTTGTCGAGCCATTCATAACCCATCCAGAAGTGCACGCCCCTCGGCTATCGTATTTGAACTCACCCCATAGTGCCTTGCAAACCCAGCCATGGACTGTCCCTTATTATCCCGAAAGATTCCTCCCCTACCAAACAACCCAGGATTCCCTAAGGAGCTACCATCAATATTAAGCTTCAGTCCACCCCGCCTTAGTTTATGCCACGCAATCCGCTAAGGCATTTTCTTCACAATTGGCACAAATGGAATGTTTAACGCCTCCACCACTTCCAGATCTTTAGCACTCATCTGTTTGAATTTCCGGCTTGTCGAAAAAATAGCTATCAGTCCAGATTTAGCCCAACGTGTTACTCCTCTCCAATCCACCACTTTTCCTTCCATCCGTGACTCGCACCTTGCTCTCCAGAAAGCCCAAGTGATTATAATAGGCATAAGTCCACGGCACATACTTGTATATGTAGACATTGACGCAAGAAGCCACCATACATTGATAATCCCTTGCCAAAGTTTGGTCTGCGGTAACTGAACACCCAAAATGTTAGCAAAGTAATTCCACACTTTAGTTCCTAACTCTCCACCACATAAGATATGATCAGTAGATTCTTGATTAGGGGACACAACAATTACACTTTGAAACCAATGAAATCTCAAGTTTAGCCTTTTTCCTTGCTCGCCAACATACAAAGGACATTTTTTTTGGAAGATAATTATGCCATAGCCATTTACGCCAAGGATAGATATCACCATGCGCCCAGATAATTTGCCAAGCAAATTTTGTTGAGAACAAACCATCCGATGCCGGCTACCAAGCCAGAATATCTGTACCACTTCTTAATTTCACCAGCGAAGAGATTATTTTTTCCACCATCTACATAGGTAAAACAGAGGTTAATTTATCCATATCCCGACTAGCCAGCATTATATGCTCCACAACCTGCAACTGAGGATCTCCCACCACCTCATGTGAATCAACAATAGTACCATCCCCCAGCCAATTATCAAACTAGAAATTAGCTTCCCCATTCCGGATCAACACTCTGAATTGTTAATCACAACAGGCATCACAGATAATTTTTTTTTTCCAAAATCTAGACCCCACCGAGTGAGATATAGCTGCAGGATATTCCCCTCTCACATATTTTGCTGAAAAGAATTTTGCCCAATATGATCTACCATCTAGTAGTTTCCAAGTGAATTTCATGAAAAGTGAAGTTTGAACTTCGGCAATATCTCTAATACCCAAGCCGCCTTCCTCCACCGGTAAATAGATACTCCTCCAAGCCACCCACTCTCTCTTCTTCCTCTCCTCCCCCGAACTCCAAAGGAAATTTGAGAAAATAGAATTTAGAGCCTTCAACACCCCCTTTGGTAAATTCATAACAGATAAAATATGAATTGGCATGCTAGATAATACGTGCTTGATGAGTTTAATTTTACCTCCAAAGGATAAAATTTTACTCTTCCATCCCACCAATTTTTTTTGCACCTTCAAAAGTAATGGTTCAAAGAGGCGAATTGTGAACCTCCCCCATACAACGACAACCCTAAAATACACACACGACCATTTTCCCTCCACAAAACCGGTCACTCAAAGCATCTCTAATTTCCTAGCAAACTGGAATGTAGAGGCAAAAAAAGTAGATGACTTTGCTGGGCTCACCAACTGCTCCGACATGGCTTCATAGGCATGTATAGTCTTCATCAAATGAGTCATAGATTTCTTTTCTCCATTAGCAAAGATAAGAATGTCGTCAGCATAGAACAATTGAGAAATCAAACCACCTCCCTTTGTGCTAAAAGGTCTAACCTTTGCCTTCTGAAAGTCATCTTTTAGCATACGAGAAAATAATTCGTGAGATAAGATAAAAAGGAAAGGCAATAGGGGATCACCTACCTTGAGATGGTTGTAACCACTCAACAATCACTTAACTACTGCAACTTATATGGTCTAGGGTGTTTCAAGGTAGATAAATTCAATTTCTAAACTAAAATACTGCTAGCCAAATTAATACAACTCCTCCCATCAATAATCATACTACATACCTTCTTGTTGATGTGGCATCTCGTATGAAAACTGTTCTTACTCTGCTGCTCTGTATCATCTATCTTAATTTGTGTATTGAGAGCATACCTGGAAACAAGGGACTCACCATACTCTTCATTCTCAAACCCATTTTCAACATTAGACTCACGTCGCCTCCTATCTCTCCTGCTCTGTAGATTTCTAATTACCACTTCTTGATGATCCATCCTATCTCTCACTTCACCCAACACTAAGTTCAATTGCTCAAACTATTGTTGCATGGCTTGCAACACAAATGATAAGTTATCAGCCATCTCCTTTGGTGATAAGTCCCTCCTATGAGACATTATAACATGCTGCACAAAAGGAGTGTTAGTGGAAAACCTCACAGACTCCCTTACATGTTTACACTCGACTAATGGCACTCCAATCGTGTTTCACTCTTAATTGACTTTTTCAAAAGTTCAATCAAGAATAAGAGGAGTAAACTCAACTCACAAAAAAAATTCAATATTGTCTAACCCTTCAAATGAGGCTACAAAGAGTATTTAAACCAAAACCTAATTAAAATCCTAGCCAAAATAAGCCCTTGCTTCCAAAAATACCCCTGGATGAATAGTGCCACGGCTACTGTATGACGCTACAATAACTTGCTACACTACCTCTTTTAAACTCTAGTTCCAAAAATGTAACTTTCCAAATAAGCCCTTGGCCAAAATATAAGGCCTTCCCAAAAACCCTAGTTCATAAGATATAAGACATATGTGGGCCAAATATCTTCAAGCCCACTTATTCTAAACAAAAAAAATAAATCCTTTAACAAATTGAAGGCCTTCAATAACAATAGGCCCAAACAATAACTGTAAGTTTTATCTTTCACAGCTTGTATCAAGTGGATCAAAACTGGTTCTTTTTCTTTCAAGCCCATCTTGAGTGTTGTGCTCTTGTTACCTTCATCCCAAGTGGATTGCACCAATCTTTGCAATCATGTAATCATGTTTCATGTATTTCATGTAATCATGCTATGAATTGAACATGTTATGATTGGTTATTTCATGCATTCCTTATGTCACATGTCAAGTAAGAGTATGAATGTCTTAAGTTCCATATGTCACATGCATTTGGGGAAAATATTTTCAAAGAAAAATGGTTCTTTTTAAAGAAAAGAGTCAAATATTTTATCACTACACCGAGTGCTAGGATGGGGGATTGTTCTAGTGGAACACCTCTGTCCACTCTGGAGTGCTTAAGAATGGAGTGATAACCCCTAAGTTGACGAAGAATAGTTGACAAGCCTCAGATGGATTCTTTTCAAATAATACCAGAGCGAGGAAGCACCTAATGCTAGTGGGTGCATAAGGCATGTAATTCGATGAAGTAAGGTTGAGTTATTGTGATTCTCTGTGTATCTCGAATTGTAGGGATGGTGGTAGAGTCCCGCCTGTGATTCTCACCTACAGATTGTTAATGGTACGATGACTAGCGGGAACACGCGGTGTTAGGAGGGGAGCCGCTTTGTGTCCACCCCAGAATTAAGAATAACAGTTCATGTGATAAGGATCACTTGATGTAAATCTTGTGATATGTTCTGACAAGAAAAGCTCTGATTATGAATCAACATGAAAAGGAAAGTTAAGAAAAGTTTTTTCTGAAAATGTCAAAGTCTTTGTACAAGTCTTTTGAAAATGGTTAAATGCGTATGTCAAGTTTCTGTTCAAGTCAAGTACATGTCCATGTACACATTTCATGATGTACCTCTTGTATGTTGTGTGAGATTTCTCGAAATCTCATTGTGGTAGTTTATACTACCATTCTCCAACCGGTATGGTAGAAGTAGTTATAGGTATAGAGGACGATGTCTATGACTGAGAGGAAGAGAATGACACATTTTCTAGAGTTTCGTGGTGTTTGACTCCTGATGGAACTTTAACAATGAAGGAAAAAGAAACATAGATATTTTGAGGGAAAAGAACTTACGGTTTTAGGCCTTAGCTTTTGAGAAACAATATTTTTTAAGGTCCCGTGTGTTTTGGGAGACAAAACTTTATTACTTGATATTTTGGGATATTTTATCTTATGATATAGTTTCTGGTCATGGATAAAGTGTTAATATTTTTATTAGTATGGTACCATGTACTTTGCAATTGTTGTTTGCATTGCTCAGAACTTCCGACCTTTATTATTTTCCTCTACAACGATGTTGCGTACTGCTAGTGTACTTAGGTGCATAGCTTATTATCTGTCATGTATGAGGGGTATGTAGCCTTGTGTTACATGTCCCGGCATTTCAGCCACCGTCCAATCCTAAGCAGGGGCTGGGGGCCCCACAAAGCATGGTATCAAAGCAATTACGTCTTTGGGTAAACCCACACTTTGTCCTAAGAATGCATGGAACCCTTAACTAGGTTTGAGATCTATAGTGGTAGGCTTGGATCTTATAGCTATAGGCTTGAATCTAGAGAAAGGAGAAGATACGCCTGTAAGATTACGAGTTCAAAGGAAGAAAGTTGTTCTTCTCTAAGGAAGGGACTAACCCACGATGGTTTTGTGCATTTTCAGGAGAAGGGAATCATGTTACAATATCGACGTGAGAACACATCTCCGAGAGGTGGGGGATCAAGAGACTAGAAATCCTCCACTAGAAGGGGGACAGGCCATAGCAGAAGCTATTCGCCAGATGACTGAGGTAGTACATACTCAGATGGAACAAGGACAGAAGGCTAGACAAATACCGCCTAGAGTAGAAACCATATGTACTTACGAGAAATTCATGGTGTATAGATACCCGAATTTCATTGGAATGGAAGGACCAATGAAGGCTAACAAATGGCTTATGGACCTAGAGAGAAATTTTGAAGTTAGCGGATGCACTGAAGCTCAAAAGGTCCAGTACGTGTGTCACATGCTACAAGGAAAAGCTGGAATTTAGTGGGATACTAAGCGACAGCTTTTGGCCTGAGAATTAGGAGATTTGACGGCACTTACTTGGGATCGATTAAAGATTGAGTTCGATAATCGTTTCTTTCCAGAAATGGCTAATCAGCAGAAAGCTTTGGAGTTCGCGAGTTTGACCCAAGGGAGTATGACAATCGATCAGTATGCCACTCGTTTTATGGAGAAGGGGAGGTTTACACCTCGTTTGATTAGTAGTAGGAGAATGCAAGCAAGGAAATTCCAAGACTGATTACAACCTCGTATCCGTAATAAAGTAGCATGTCTACGGATAGAGAATTTCCAAGAATTAGTTAATGTGGCTTTGATAGCAGAGGCAGAATAACAAAGACTAATTACACAAGCTTAAGTGGATAGGAAAAGACGGTTTCCTTATTCACCAGAAGGTAGAATAGGGAAACAAAAGACCCTAGTAACTCCGAACAAAGGAAAGGGAGTGGTATCTAGAAGTATTGCACCCGTTACGCCACCACCTTGTCGCCGATGCTAGAAAAGGCACAGTGGAGAATGTCATAGAGCTTCAGGAGCATGTTTCAGAGGTGGTCAGACTGGCCATATGATCAAGGACTGTCTGCAAAATATGCCTGGAGGAGTAACAATGCCAAACGCTAAACCCAAGACTGTGGCAAAAGCTAAGGTTTATGCCATTACGCTAGGAGAAGTTGACCTATAAGCTGGCGAAATAGCAGATGCGGGAGTAATTACTGGTAATATTTCCCAAACCTTGCCTTAAGTCCTAGATAGCTTGTAATTGGGAAACTTAAGTAATTATAGCTACCTCTTTAGGTAAATTTAGATTGAAGCAGTACGTGGTATGTGCTTTATTTGGTTCTAGAGCATCAAGTCTTTTATTTCTAGTAGATGTTTACGGCAATGTGAGCTCAAGGCCTCACCAATGTCTCGAAAGATTTTAGTAGCTATTCCAGATAGGAGAGTAATTTGGTTGCACGAGTATAGTTAAGAATTGCCCGTTGGAAATTATAAATTTAGTTTTGATTGCAGATTTGATTGTTTTCCATTCAATGGAATTCGACCTAATCCTAGGTATAGACTGGTTGTCAAGGCATTATGCCAAGATAGACCGTCGAAAGCAGGAAGTGGTGTTCGATCTACCCACTTAGGAAAGGATTTGTTATATGGGTGAGATTGTTCGATCCCTATATGGTAACAGTGGGACAAATCAAGAGGAGTCTGGTAAATAAGGACATCGCATATTTGGTAATAATGACAGATGCAGAGGAAGAACCCAAAGAAATCCAAGGAATTCATGTTATTGAGGATTTTCCTGGGGTGTTCACAGATGAACTACCTGGATTACCCCTGAACCAAGAAATAGAATTTGTAATCAAACTTGAACTGGCCACAACCCCAGTGCATAAGGCACCCTATCGAATGGCCCCAGCAGAATTGAATGAGCTTAAGGTGTAGATCTACGAGCTCTTAGCAAAGGGTTTTATTCGACCTAGCTGATCACCATGGGGAGCACCAGTCCTGTTTGTCAAAAAGAAGGATGAGACTCTCTGGATGTGTATCGTTTATAAAGATTTGAAAAAGGTGACTATTAAGAATAAGTACCCCTTAACAAGGAGCTGAAATTTTCTCAAAGATTGATCTACGATCTGGATATCACCAACTCCGAATAAGGGAGCAAGATGTGTCTAAGATGACTTTTTGAACACACTATGGACACTTCAAGTTCCTAGTTATGGCTTCTGAATTAACGAATGCCCCTGCTGCATACATGGAATTGATGAATTGAATATTTCAGCAATATCTTGACAATTTTGTAATGGTGTTCATAGACGACATATTGGTCTATTCTCGTGATGAGGAAGAACATAAGAAGCATCTAAGGACTTGATGGACACCAAGGTGGAACAAGTTTTAAAGATCCTTTGCAAGTTTTAGATGGGGCAATTACAAGATCGAGAGCTAAGAAGTGCAAGGAAGCAATGCAAGGATTGGTCCAATCCACTTGGAACGAGTCTAGCAAGAGCCGAATATTCAAGATGGGCATGAGAGAAGGAGATCCAGTGATCATTCATGTGATACAAGCTATGGAAGAGTGTAACATAAATTACGGCCAATTATTATGTTTGTGTGATTGAAGGCCTTGGACTTGTTTATTTCATTAAAATGGCTTATTTTATTAGTTATAGTAATTAGTTTAGAATAATTGGCCTTGAGGATGCTTGGCCAACAGTCGATCAGTATGCTGCTCGTTTTATGGAGATGGAAAGGTTTGCACCTCATTTGAATAGTACTAAGAGAATGCAAGCAAGGAAATTCCAAGACAGATTGCAACCTCGTATCCGTAATCAAGTGGCATGTCAGTTTCAATGTGCAAATCTCAAAAATACATATTATCAGAAAATCAGAACGACACTTTAAACACTCCAGATTTAGAACACAACTTTTCACATACAAAGACCCCTTTCGCACAACATGACTAAACATCTTCATCTTTTTATATCATATTAGGGCATCATATCAGAACAAGGGCCATGTTTAACCCCCATGGTAAGGTTGTACATTCTGTGGAAAGCCAAGTAGAACATAGATCACCATGTTATCAAAGCAATTGCACTTAGAGGAGAGACCACTATTATATCCCGTGATAGGGCCAGAGGTAACTATTGTATCCTGTGACAGGGCCAGAGGTCACTATTATATCACATGACAGGGCCACATATCAATGCAAACATAATCAAAATCAGAGTCAGAACATAATCAGAAAGTAATGCCAAAGGATTTTTAGATGTCACATCATATCAAAATAGAGTACTGAAATTCAAATCATTTCACATTTCCCAAAACGGATTCAAAACATTTTCACGTCATATACAAAATTTATCAAATTTTCATATTCGCTCATTTTTCTCAGTTCTATAACAGAATACCAAAGATAAGCTCATGTCTACACCAGTCATGCCAGAAAATACCTGATTCTTATAAACAATTTCATGAGTAATGTAGAACAAATAACTGAGGTCGTTTGAAATTTCTTTTCATAACAAAACATGCATATTTTCTAAAAATCAACCTCAGCCCATTTCATTTTTATACAAAGTCTAGCATAGGAACCCCGCTTATATGAACTTCTTAGTTTTTTTCAAAAAATTTCCTCAAAAATACTGAACAAAAATTACTCGTCACTTGTAAAATAATCACATAAGTTTTGTAAATTTCCAATTGGACACGTATTTCAATATTTAAACCTAAAATGCTAAATAACCTATTATCCTAAAAGAAATCTAACATTCTCGTAACCCTAAAATGTCAACAATTCTTGAATACATCAATTTTCACATAATTTCACCTACTAATCGATTGAATACTAAAACCATTCTCGGACCCCCGCTCAACTAAGTTCTAACACCAATTATCATCATAACAAAAAGACAATTTTATCCCAATCTGACTGAGGTCTTCTGTAAAAAAAAAAAAACACATCTCAAATCTGAATTTCAAACTTCATGCCTTGATTTATAACTCTGGGGGTAAAATTGTAATATCAAGACCTAACCTTCCCTATCAAAACTATACTTAACATGCAATAGTAACTTTCTAAAGTAAAAACTGAATCTTACTAGAAGGAAAACCGTGCTACAGAGGCGTTGCACTCCACAGGAGAGAGCTGCTCGAGACGGCAGACTGGGTGACTATCAACTTGACAAGGCTAGGTGTGGTGGCAGAGCACGGGGAGAGAAAGAGAGAGTGATGAGCGAGAGTGAGAGAGCAGATGAAGAGAGAGAGTGCATGGAGAAAACCAGAATATACGGAAAAGAAAGTCATGGGGTGTGATGTGAACCTACTAGGAGTGAACGGTGGCTAGGGTGGCTGAGATGTTGGACGGTGGGTTCCCTTTGTGCTGTGGAGTAGACATCCGAAAGGGTTGGTAGTGCAAAAGTGCCGTGCTTGGAGGAGCAACCATTTGCTCTATTTTATGGTACCAAAACTGTGGAGTTTCGGTTCACTACGTAGGTGGTTGTTCTTAATAACTTTACATCTAAAATGAGGACAAGGACATACCTTCTTGCTAAAACATTAACCACAAAATTTTCCTTACCCTGTGCATATTTGATTACAAGAGGAAAGCTATAAATGAATTCCTCCCACTTGGCATGCATTCTATTCAACTTACCTTGTCCCTCCAAGTGCGTCAAAGACTCATGTTGATGGGAACCAAGGTGGGTCTAGTCTGAAAGATCCTTTGCAAGTTCCAGATGGACCAATTATAAGATCAAGAGCCCAGAAGATCAAGGAAGCAATGCAAGGATTGGTGCAATCCTCTTGGAAAGAGTCTAGTAAGAGCCGAATATTCAAGATGGGTTTGAGAGAAGGAGATTCAGTGATCATCCACTTGATTTAAGCTGTGGAAGACAAGACATTGAGATAGGGCCTATTATTATTGGAGGCTTTTAATTTGGTTAAACTATTTATTTTATTAGTTTAGAATAAGTGGGCTTGAGAATGCTTGGCCTACATATGTCTTATTTATTATGAATTAGGGTTTTTGGGAAGGCTTTGTACTTTCGCCAATGGCATATTTGGCAAGTTATATTTTTTGGAACTAGGGTTTACAAGAGGTACTGTAGCATCGTATTGTAGCCGTGGGTACTATTTATCCGAGGGTATTTTTGGAAGCAGGGGTTTATTTTGGGCTAGGGTTTCAACTAGGTTTTTGGTTTAAAAAACACTTTGTAGCCTCATTTCAAAGGTTAGACAATATTGAATTGTATTTGTGAGTTGAGTTTACTCCTCTTGTTCTTCATTGAACTTTTGAACTTATCAAAGGTAAATCACAACCTTTGTGGCGTTCCTCCGTGTAATCTGGGTTCTTGAGACGGGTTATTCATCGGGTCTAGATTTTAATATAATGTAGGTTCTTGAAACGAATTCTCATGGGGTCTAGGTTCTCCATCCATTGACTTGATTTTGGATTTCTTGGGTGCATTTGCAATCAGATATGATTCTATCTTTTATTTCTTGCATATTGAATTCTAGGGCTTCATTATTTTAGGGTTTAGAAAAAAAAATTCAAAAAAAAAATTTGAAAAGAAAAAAAGTGCAGAAATTTCCTTCATCCTAGGGCTGCTGAATTTCTCATTGTTTTCTAGGGTTTCCTCTTTCTTTGGTTAGGGTTACCTTGTTATTTGATTAGCCTTGCCTTGTTCTTTGTTAGGGTTTTGTCAATTGCTTATTCCTTTGATTGTGATCATTTCAGTTGGTGAAAAGAAAAGAAAAAAAAAAGAAGAGAAAGGAAAGGAAAAAAAAAATCGTCCAGAAAAAAAAAATCGACCAAAAAAGAAAAAAAGAGTATTGAAAAGCTGAAATTTTGTCTTGAGCCTTATCATCAAAGGGGCTACATACATCATTATAGTTGGTATCTTGTCTTCTAGTTACTCTTTCGTTGCCATAATTTCCTTGATTCTTGTGTCGTTTTTATTCCTTTCGTGTTTTTCTTGTTCTTGTTTCTTAGACCTAATTACTAGTTGGGATAAAACAAGATTGCATTTTCTTGATTGAGTTCAATTAGTTCTTAAAAAACTTGAGTGGGAAAACTCTTGAGGTAAAAGGCAAGAGAGTGTGAGATTATTATCGGAAAAAAAGTCAATTAAGAGTGAAACACGAGTGGAGTGCCATTATTCGAGTGTAAACACGTAAGGGAGTGTGCGAGGTTTTTCACTATTCTTTTTGTGCAGCATGTAATGATGTCTCATAGGAATGACTCATCACCAAAAGAGATGGTAGATAACTCATCCTTTGTATTGCAAGCCATGCAACAATAGTTTGAGCGGTTGAACTTAGTGTTGGGTGAAGTGAGGGATATGATGGATCATCAAGAAGCGGCAATTAGAAATTTGCTAGGTGGGAGAGATGGGAGGCAACGTGAGCCTAGTGTTGAGAATGGGTATAAGAATGAAAAGTATGGTGAGTCTCTTGTTGATAGGCGTGCTTTCAAAACACAAATTAAGATGGGTCATATAGAGCAGCAGAGTGAGAACATTTTTCATAGTATATGCCACATCAACAATAAGGTATGTAACATGATCATTGATGGGAAGAGGTTTATTAATTTGGCTAGCACTACTTTAGTTGAGAAATTGAATTTACCTACCTTGAAACACCCTAGACCAGACAAGTTGCAGTGGTTTCATGATTGTGGGGAGGTTAGGGTAAGTAAGCAAGTGCTAGTTTCCTTTTCAATTGGGAAATACAAGGATGTGGTGTTTTGTGATGTAGTGCCTATGCATGCTAGCCATATTTTGTTGGGGTGGTCGTGGCAATATGATAGGAAGGTGATCCATGATGAGTTAAGGAACATGTACAGTTTTGAAAAGGATGGAAAAACAATCAAACTTACTTCTTTAACTCCAACATAGGTCCATGAGGACCAACTGAAACTGAAAAGTGAGGTTGCTAAAAAAAGAAAGAGTGAAAGTGAGAGTGATCTAAAAAGCAAGAGTGAAAGTGAGATTAAGCTAAATAGCAAAAATGAGGGTGAGGCTGAAACCTCAAGAAAAATAGATAATGAGTTGAAAAACAATTGTGAGGCCGAGAGATCAAAAAAAGAGGAGAGTGAAAGAAAAAAAGAGAGTGAGAGGAAAAAAGAGAATGAGACCAAAACATCAAGAGAAAGAGAGTGAAAAAGAAAATAGAGAGGTGGCTGAGAGCCAAGAAAAAAGAGATGAGCCACAAGAGGAAAAAGAAAGAGAGATTGCAGAGAGAAACACAAAAATAAAAGTGAGCTTTTATACTAACGAATTTAATGACTCTTTGCCTAGTGTTGTTTATTTGTTGCAAGGATATGAGGTCATAATTCCAAGCGGTGTGTTTAGTGGATTGCCACCTATTAGGGAGATAAAGTGCTACATTGATTTTATGACAGGTGCGACAATTCCTAGTCAACCTCTCTTTGAAGAGCATGAGTCCTTGAGGCACATGAAGGGACAAGGTAAGTTGAATAGAATGCATGCCAAGTGGGTGCAAATCATTGAGACCTTTCCTCATGTAATCAAGTATACAAAAGGTAAGGAAAGTTTTGTGGTTGATGCTTTAGCAAGAAGGTATGTCCTTGTCATCATTTTAGATACAAAGTTATTGAGACTTGAATATGATAAGCAATTGCATGCTAATGATGATGACTTTGCTACTGTGTATGGAGCATGTGAGAAGACACCGTTTGGTAAGTGTTATAAACTAGATTGGTATTTATTTAGAGGGAATAAACTTTGTGAGCCTACTAGTCTTATGTGTGAGATGCTAGGGATGGATGTGGTTTGCTGGGTCATTTTGGTGTAAATTGCATTTTAAACATATGGCGTGACCATGGGTGGGAGTATTGCTTACCATTCATTGAGTTTGCATCTAATTGGAGTGGTCATTTTGGTGCAAAGAATACTTTAAATGTGTTTCATGAAAGTTTGTGAGAGTATCATTTGCCATTCATTGAATTGTTACATGGACGTTTGTGTGAGTATCATTTTCCATTCGTTGACATGTTGCATGAACATTTGTGGGATTATTACTTGCCATTCATTGAGTTTGCATATAATTGGAATGGTCATTTTGGTGTAAGGAAAACTTTAGAAGTGTTTCGTGAACATTTGTGGGAATATCATTTGCCATTCATTGACATGTTGCATGAAAATTTGTGAGAATATCATTTGCCATTCATTGAATTGTTACATGGACGTTTGCGGGAGTATCATTTGCCCTTATTAGAGTGTGCATATAATAAAACCTTGCATACTACTATTTCTTATTCTCCTTTTGAAGTTGTTGATGGTTTTAATCCACTTACTCCTTTAGCTTTATTGCTTTTAGTTGTTTATGACATGAGTAGCTTGGATGGACCTTTCCAAATTCTTGAGAAAATTAATGATAATACATATGAAGTGGATCTTCCAGGTAAGTATCATGTTTCTGCTATTTTCAACATTACTAACCTTTTTCCCTTTGATCCAGGTGGAGATTCATGGTCGAATCCTTTTGAGGAGAGGGGGAATGATGGGAACCAAGGTGGGCCTAGTCTTAAAGATCCTTTGCAAGTTCCAGATGGGCCAATTATAAGATCAAGGAAGCAATGCAAGGATTGGTGCAATCCACTTGGGAAGAGTTAGTAATTATCCACTTGATTCAAGCTGTGGAAGACAAGACATTGAGATAGGGCCTATTATTATTGGAGGCTTTTAATTTGGTTAAACTACTGATTTTATTAGTTTAGAATAAGTGGGCTTGAGGACGCTTGGCCTACATATGTCTTATTTATTATGAATTAGGGTTTTTGGGAAGGCCTTGTACTTTGGCCAAGGGCTTATTTGGAAAGTTATATTTTTTGGAACTAGGGTTTACAAGAGGTACTATAGCGCCGTACTGTAGTTGTGGGTACTGTTTATCCGAGGGTATTTTTGGAAGCAAGGGCTTATTTTGGGCTAGGGTTTCAACTAGGTTTTTTGTTTAAAAAACACTTTGTAGCCTTATGTCAATGGTTAGACAATATTGAATTTTATTTGCGAGTTGAGTTTACTCCTCTTGTTCTTCATTGAACTTTTGAACTTATCAAAGGCAAATCACAACTTTTGTGGCGTTCTTCCTTGTAATCTGGGTTCTTGAGATAGGTTATTCATCGGCTCTAGATTTTCATATAATCTAGGTTCTTGAAACGAGTTCTCATTGGGTCTAGATTTTCCATGCATTGACTTGATTTTGGGTTTCTTGGGTGCGTTTGCAAATTGATTGTGGGTTCAAGGGATTCATTTCCCGCGAGTTCATATCACATGTTCTTCAAAGGAAGGTCTGGAGTAGGAATTGTCACAGCTGGCAAAAAATCAATGTAATGCTCTATCTCCCTAGTAAGTGGCAATCCACTAAACACACACCACTAGGAAACACGACCTCATATCCCTACAACAAAGAGACAACAATACTTGGCAAAGATACGTCAAGTTCCTTAGTATTAATACTCGCTTTAGCATAAAAACTCACTTTTCTCTTTATTTTTCTCTCACTTTCTTCACTCTCTTGTCGCTTTCCACTCTCTTTTTCTTTTCTCCTTTTCCCTTTCACTCTCTATTTCTTTTTCACTCTTTTTTGAACTCTCGACCTCACAATTTTTTTCAAATCATTCTCTCTTTTTCTTGAGGTCTTAGCCTCATCCTCATCTTTTTTCTCTCTCATTTCTCTCTCTCTCTCCCCTTTTTGGTCTAATTATTTATTTTTTCCTCAATCTCATCCTCACTTTTACTCCCTTCTATAGATTGTATCAAATGAATCAAAATTGGATCTTCATCCTTCAAGCCCATGTTGAATGTTAGGCTCTTGCTAGTCTCATCCCAAATAGATTGCACCAATCCTTGCATTACTTCCTTGATTTTCTTAACTCTTGATCTTGTAATTGGCCCATATGGAACTTGCAAAGGATCTTTAAAACTAGGTCCATATTGGGGCCCATCACCATGGCTCACTAAGAATGGGTAAGGGTGTTTACAACCCATGTGGCAAAAGCTTAGATTTGGCCTTTCTACATGTAATGCACCTGCCACAAATGTGATTGACATCTCTCTTCATCTTAGGCCAAAGGAAATGTTCATGCAAAATGTCTAAAGTTTTCTTGACACCAAAGTGTCCCATTAAACCCCTACCATGTGCCTCATGCATAGAACAACTTGGCACACAAAGTTTGCTTTCTTTAAACAAATAACCATCAAGCTTGTAAAACTTACAAAATGTTGTCTTATCACATGCCTTATACACATCAGAAAAGTTAGCGTCATCGGCATACATGTCTTTCACATATTCAAACCCAAGCATTATAGCACTCATAGAAGTATGAAGTACATACCTCCATCTAGCATGCCTTTTATTCAACTTACCTTGACCTTTGAGATGCTTCAATGATTTCTGATCAGTGGTGATCACAAATTCCCTAGGCCACAGGTAGTGCTGCCACTGGGCTGCCTATCCTGCATCATAAGTAGGGTATCTCAGGGACACCCCACTTAGCTTCTCACTAAAGTAGGCATTGGGCTGCCTATCCTGCATCAAAACGACTCCAATCCCTATTCCTGAGGCATCACATTTAATCTTAAAAGTTTTGTTAAAATCAGGTAATGCTAACACAGGTGCAGAGCACAACCTTTTCTTAATTGTGGCAAAAGCATTCTCTTGATCAACCCCCCAATGAAACCCAACATATTTTTTAATTACTTTAATGAGTGGTGCAGCAATGGTGCTAAAATCTTTAACAAAACGCTGATAAAAGGTAGCTAAGCCTGGAAAGCTTCTTACCTCAGTGATGCTTTTTGGCGTTGGCCGCTCCTTGATGGCCTTGACTTTCCCTTCATCCACCACCTCAATACCTTTTGTACTAACAACATAATAAGAAAAACAACTTTTTCCATGCAAAAGGTATATTTCTTGAAATTAGCATATAATTTTTCACATCTAAACACATCAAACACATATTATAGAGATAAGGAGATGGAGGTGGCTATGATTAGAGCTAATGTAGTGGAGGATCAGGAGGCCACGATGGCTAGATTTTTGAGTGGGTTGAATAGGGAGATAGCCAATATAGTTGAGTTGCAACATTATCTGGAGATAGAGGACATGCTGCACATGGCTATGAAGGTGGAGAGGCAGTTAAAGAAAAAGGGTACAGCATGTATACTTCGGTTTCTAGCACTCCTTGGAAATCGAAGTGGGACAAAAATAATCAAACTGAAGCAAAGAGAAAGACCGAACTACATAAGAAAAAAGATGAGGGTGAGGCTGAAACCTCAAGAAAAAGAGAGAATGAGTTGAAAAACAATTGTGAGGCTGAGAGATCAAAAAAAGAGGAGAGTGAAAAACAAAAAGAGAGTGAAAAGCAAAAAAAGAGTGAGACGAAAAAAGAGAATGAGGCTGAAACATCAAGAGAAAGAGAGAGTGAAAAAGAAAATAGAGAGGTGGCTGAGAGTCAAGAAAAAAGAGACGAGCCACAAGAGGAAAAAGAAAGAGAGATTGCAGAGAGAAACACAGAAACAAAAGTGAGCTTTTATACTAACGAATTTAATGACTCTTTGCCTAGTGTTGTTGTTTCTTTGTTGCAGGGATATGAGGTCATGATTCCTAATAGTATGTTTAGTGGATTGCCACCTATTAGGGAAATAGAGGGCTACATTGATTTTGTGCTAGGTGCGACAATTCCTACTCGTCCTCTCTTTGAAGAGCAAGAGTTCTTGATGCACATGAAGGGACAAGGTAAGTTGAATAGAATGCATGCTGAGTGGGTGCAATTCATTGAGACATTTTCTCATGTAATCAAGTATAAACAAGGTAAGGAAAGTTTTGTGATTGATGCTTTAGCAAGAAGGTATGTCCTTGTCATCATTTTAGATACAAAGTTATTGAGACTTGAATATGATAAGCAATTGCATGCTAATGATGATGACTTTGCTACTGTGTATGGAGCGTGTGAGCAGGCATCGTTTAGTAAGAGCTATAGACTAGATTGGTATTTGTTTAGAGAGAATAAACTTTGTGAGCCTACTAGTCTTATTCGTGAGATGCTAGTGCATGTATGTGGTTTGCTGGGTCATTTTGGTGTAAAGTGCATTTTAAACATATGGCGTGACCATGGGTGGGAGTCTTGGTTGCCATGCATTGAGTTTGCATCTAATTGAAGTGGTCAATTTGGTGCAAGGAAGACTTTAAATGTATTTCATGAACGTTTGTAGGAGTATCATTTGCCATTCATTGATATGTTGCATGAACATTTGTGGGAGTATTCATTGCCATTCATTGAGTTTGCATCTAATTGGAGTGGTCATTTTGGTGTAAGGAAAACTTTAGATGTGTTTCATGAACATTTTTGGGAATATCATTTGCCATTCATTGAATTGTTACATGGACGTTTGCGGAAGTATCATTTGCCCTTATTAGAGTAGTGTGCATATAATAAAACCTTGTATAATTTCTTATTCTTCTTTTGAAATTGTTGATGGTTTTAATTCACTTACTCCTTTTGCTTTGTTGCTTTTACTTGTTTATGATAGGAGTAGCTGGGATGGACCTTTTCAAATTCTTGAAAAAATTAATGATAATACATATAAAGTGGATCTTCCAGGTAAGTATCATGTTTCTGCTATTTTCAATGTAACTAACCTTTTCCCCTTTGATCTAGGTGGGGATTCGAAGTCGAATCCTTTTGAAGAGAGGGGGAATGATGGGCCCCAAGAAGTATCTAGTTTTAAAGATCATTTGCAAGTTTTATATGGGCCAATTACAAGATCAAGAGCTAAAAAGATTAAGGAAGCAACGCAAGGATTGGTGCAATCCACTGGGATGAGTCTAGCGAGCCCAACATTCAAGAGTGGCTTAAAGGATGAAGATCCAATTTTGATTCATTTGATACAAGGTATGGAAGAGGGCAATAGCCTGACTTAAAGGCCTTGGGCACTTGAAGGCTTTCAAATTGTTTAAATCATTTAAAGAACTTATTTTATTAGTTTAGAATAATTGGGTTTTAGGATACTTGGCCCACATATGTCTTACTTTTATGAACTACGGTTTTTGGGAAGGCCTTGTATTTTGGCCAAGGGCGTATTTGAAAAGTTACTTTTTAGGAACTAGGGTTTCAAGCATTTACTGTAGCTGGGGGACTGTAGCAGCCGCGACACTGTTCGTGCAAGGGTAGGGTTTTAATTAGGTTTAGCTTTAAATACACTTTGTAGCCTCATTTTAAGAAGTTTATGAAACTTGATGAATTTATTCATTGTGAGTTGAGTTTTACTCCTCTTGTTTTTAATTGAACTTTTTAACTTATCAAAGGTAAATCACAACTTTTGTGGCGTTCCTCCTTGTAATCTGGGTTCTTGAAACGGGTTCTTCAACGGGTCTAGATTTTAATATAATCTAGGATCTTGAAACGAGTTCTCATCGGGTCTAGATTCTCCATCCATTGACTTGAATTTGGCTTTCTTGGGTGAGTTTTCAATTTGATTGTGGGTTCAAGGGATTCCCTTCCCGCGGGTTCATATTATAGGTTCTTCAACGGATTTAGATTTTAATAAAAAAATCTAAACGTTTTCTACAAAGGTTAAGAAAAAATAAGATTGATAATTAGTTCTCTAAATTTCTGAGTATATTTAAGCAACTGCATAATAATATTTCTCTCATTGAAGCTTTAGAGCAAATGCCTAAATATGCAAGATTTTTTAAGAATATCTTATCAAAAAAATGAAAGTTGGAGGAGCATGATACTGTAATGCTGATTGAGAAGAGCAATACAATTTTACAAAAGAAGCTACCGTCTAAGTTGAAAGATCCAGGGAGTTTCACAATCCCTTGCACTATAGGAAATTCATATTTTGATCAAGATTTATGCAACTTAGGGGCAAGTATTAATCTAATGTTTTTCTCTGTTTTCAAGAAACTAGGTCTTGGAGAAGCAAAGCCGACTTCTATCTCTCTACAGTTGGCAGATAGATCTATTAAATACATGAGAGGACTCGTTGAGGACGTACAGGTGAAACTTGATAAGTTCATATTCCCAGCCGACTTCATTGTGCTTGATATAGAGGAAGACAAGTAGATTCCTTTGATATTAGGCTGACCTTTTTTTGCGACGGGGAGAACCTTATGGAGCAGGTTACTTTTGACGTATTTAAATCTATGGAATAGCAGAAGGAACAAAGAAATTAAAGAAAAATATTAAATGATTAATGGAGAACAAAGATTAATTTAAATGAAAATTAAAGTGAAGCAAAATGACTAATGAAAAAAGTACTTAAGTTTGACGAACAGTAAAGCGTCGGGAATCCTTTGTACAAATCCGGTATTTTAATTATTCTTAATTCATTAAATAACTCAATTAGAAACTCAATTTAAGAATACACATTAATTCCTATTATTTCTATTCACATTTTAGCATTTTAGTCTAATAATAGGGTATTTAGAGTGCACTTTCATACACTCATCACACCCCCCAACTTGCTTATTGCTAGTTCCTAGCAATTTTCATGGCAAAACAACGAAAGAGACCAAAGAAAATCACACACAAAGGCCACCAAGTCACACTTTCCATATTCACATATCAAAGCAATCTTAAGAATTCAATAACCCTATCACAAGCAATCCACCTATAGCAATCTACAGAATTTGTGTGTGTTCCTATATCCATCTAACCAAAAGACCTGACAAATGCAACATCAAGAACATCTCAAATGAAAGGTACAACTCCATAGAATTCTCTCTATGGAGTTGACAATGGGTGTACACACACTCTCATCGGGAATTAGGCATTTGTGTACAAGCAACAAGCAAACATTGATCTTATGAAAGGAACACTAACAAATGAGACTTCCGCCACTCTTTCCAAAAGCTTCCTTAGGATCAGAACGGTCAACACAAAAAGTTGTAACGTGGCTTGGGTTCGGGGTGATACGAAAAAAAATGATTCAAAAACTTCCAAGTACATACAATGGGAAGCTTATTACATATCTTAGTCGGCCACACTTCTCACTTGATGTACTCTCCAAGTTTTCAGATTATCAAATAATAATGCTTTTCCTTCTTCTTCTTGCTATTCTCCTTTTTTTTTTTTCCTCAACAATTTGATGAACAAACACACACCACTTTGGTAGTCTTTCCATTTCTACCCAACCTTGACTTTTTCTTTCTTTTTTTTTAGTAATTTAAAACCCAACACAAAAGAAAGAAAATGCAAATTCCACACCTAGTATACACTTGGAAGTAAAATGGGTAGAAAATCAACTCTAATGTGGAGAGGTATGGATGATGTGGGCATATGAAAAGAAAGAAACTACATGTGTTTATTGGCTCAAAGTTGGCTCCTAAGTTGACCTTTGTCATATTCCAAGTATATCCACCATCTTGCCACAAACATGTAATGATATTCTCAAAAGTGCCTAAACCAAAAGGTCAATGAATGCTTATCACAATTTACTACATTGTCTAAGCTTACCTACTTCCCTAATGTCAAAATTGAAATGCTTGATGGCCCAATAAGCTCGATGCTCGAGCTCTACAGGTAGGTGGCAAGGCTTTCCAAACACAAGCCTATAAGGTGACATGCCTAAGGGAGTTTCGAAAACTATATGGTAGGCCCAAAGCGCATCAACTAGTCTCAAAGATAAATTTTTGCGATCCAGGTTGACAATTTTTTCTAAAATTTGTTTAATTCCCCTGTTTACAAGTTCTACCTTTTTCAAAAAAAAAAAAAGAATTAATAAAGGATGAAGCGTATGGAGCTTTCTAAGGGCTAGAAACAGTTACCCAAACTTGAGTTGAGTGTTCAACTTTTAAACAGAGTTGGCATGAAAACTGCTAATCCTTTGGGTTTTGAGGTAGTTAGAATAAGCAATGATTAATCTTAAAGTTGAAAAATCCTGGGACAAATCCTGACTAGTAATGAAGAATACATAGTTTGTATACACACATATATGAGTTGTAAGATTTTTTTTTCCTGCAATTCTTTGTGAAAGATTGTTGAGACAGTCTTGATGGATATAGCTCCTGGGGGTTGATAGCCATGTGTTGCATTTTGTGAGAATTTATTATTATGTTTGATTGCTTTTGTTTGGATTTCGAGCTTTATGCAATATTCATCTCAATTAATTTTCACTATTTTGCTTAGAGACTAGTAAAAGATTAGTTGGGGGGTGTGATTGAGCTGCATTATTGCATATTTTATACATCTAAAATCAATATATTTTTAATTATTTAATTATTTAATTATTACTTTTAGATGGAAAAATGGTTAAAAGGAATAAATTCAAGTTGTGATTTAAATTGATTAAAAGCATAGTTTATGCTTAATTTTATAACTTGTGATTTAATTGCACAGTATTTATTCACATTCACAACACACTTTTAATATTTTAGTCTAGTTTTATTTTATCTTTATTTATTTATTTATTTTCTTTTTTTAGTTTTATTTTTTTATTTAATTATTATTATTTATTATGCCTGTCTTATTTTATTTAACTTTTTATTTTATTTTATTTTATTTTTATTTTTCAGCGCAGGCTAAACGACATGTCGTTTCTAGTTGGATTGATATAAACCCATGGGAAAGAAATCTCTTGAACCCACAATTAAATTGAAAACATACCCAAGAAAGTCAAACTCAAGTCAATGGATGGAGAATTTAGACTCGATAAGAACTCATTTTAAGAACCTAGATTATATTAAAATCTAGACCCGTTGAAGAACCCGTCTCAAGAACCCAGATTACAAGGAGGAACACCACAAAGGTTGTGATTTACCTTTGATAAGTTCAAAAGTTCATCTAAGCTACTCCTGTCATCAACAGGTAGATGTATTAAATCTAAAGGAGTAAATGGATTAAATCTATAAATAATTTCAAAAGGTGAAACTTTAGTAGTAGCATGAACACTCCAATTATATGTGAACTCAATGAATGGTAAACAATACTCCAACAAATGTTCATGAAACATATCTAAAGTCTTCCTTACTGATATGAACTCGCGAGAAAGGAATCCCTTGAACCCACAATCAAATTGAAAACTCACCAAAAAAAGCCAAACTCAAGTCAGTGGATGGAGAATCTAGTCCCGATGAGAACTCATTTCAAGAACCTAGATTACAGGGAAGAACGCCACAAAGGTTGTGATTTACCTTTAATAAGTTCAAAAGTTCAATTAAGAACAAGAGGAGTAAAACTCAACTCACAATGAATAAATCATCAAATTTCATAAATTTCATAAATTGAGGCTACAAAGTGTATTTAAAGCTAACCCTAATTAAAACCCTAGCCCACAATAAACCCTTTTGTTCCAAAAATACCCATGGATGAATAGTGCGATGCTACAGTGATTCGGCCATATGAACAGTGCGGCGCTACAGTGATTCCGGACGTGAACAGTGCCTCGCTACAGTGACTTCTTGAAACCCTAGTTCCTGAAATGTAACTTTCCAAATAAACCCTTGGTCACAATACAAGGCCTTCCCAAAACCCTAGTTCATAAGAAATAAGACATACGTAGGCCAAGCATCATCAAGTCCTCTTATTCGAAACTAATAAAATAAATACTTTAACAAATTGAAAGCTATCAATAACAATAGGCCCAAACGATACTCTAAGTTGTGTCTTCCACATCTTGTATCGAGTGGATTAAAACTGGTTCTCCTTCTTTCAAGTTCATCTTGAGTATTGGGCTCTTGCCAGCTTCATCCTAAGTGGATTGCACTAATCCTTACATTGCTTACTTGATCTTGCTGGCTATTGATCTTGTAATTGGCCCATCTGGAACTTGCAAAGAATCTAGTTTATCTTTAAGACTAGGCCCACCTTGGTTCCTATCACTTACACCAAAATCACCCCTCCAATTATATGCAAACTCAATGAAAGGTAAATGATACTCCCACAAACGTTCATGAAATAAGTCAATAAATGACAAATGATACTCTCACAAACGTTCATGCAATAAGTCAATAAATGGCAAATGATACTCACACAAACGTTCATTCAACATGTCTAAAATCATCTTTACCCCAAAATGACTACTCCAATTATATGCAAACTCAATGAAAGACAAATTATACTCCCGCAAACGTTCTTGCAACAAGTCAATGAATGGCAAGTGATACTCCCACAAATGTTCATGCAACACATCTAAAGCCTTCCTTACACCAAAGTTACCCAACAAGCCACCATGTCTATCACACACATGCAACTTACGCATAAAAGTAGTAGGCACACAAAGTTTATTCTCTCTAAACAAGTACCAATCAAGTTTATAGAAGTTACCCCAGGGTGCTTTCTCACATGTACCATACACATTAGCCAAGCCATCATCATTAACATACAATGTCTTATCGTATTTAAGACTTAATAACTTTGCATCCAAAATGATGACAAGGACATACCTTCTTGCTAAAGCATTAACCATAAAATTTTCTTTACCTTTTGTGTACCTAATTACATGAGGAAAGGTATTAATGGATTGCACCCACTTGGCATGCATTGTATTCAACTTACCATGTCCCTTCAAGTGTGTTAAGGACTCATGTTTTTCAAAGAAAGGTCGGGTAGGGATTGTCGCACTTGGCACAAAATCAAGGTAATGCTCAATCTCTCTAATAGGTGGCAATCTACTAAACACATCACTTGAAATCATGACTTCATATCCCTGCAACAAATAAACAACAACACTAGGCAAAAAGTCGTTAAATTCGTTAGTATAAAATTTTGCCTTAGCATAAAATCTCACTTTTATTTTTCCGTTCCTCTCTACAATCTCTCTTTCTTTTTCCTCCTGTGGCTCAACTCTTTTTTCATGACTCTCAGCCACCTCTCTATTTTCTTTTTCACTCTCTCCTTCTTTTGATGTTTCAATCTCATTTTCTTTTTTCCTCTCACTCTCTTTTTCATTTTCACTCTCTTTTTTTCTTTCACTCTCATCTTGTTTTGAACTTTCAATCTCACAATTATTTTTCAAATCTTTCTCTCTTTTTCTTGAGGTTTCA
This sequence comes from Cyclocarya paliurus, assembly GCA_029856935.1. Classification (NCBI taxonomy): domain Eukaryota; kingdom Viridiplantae; phylum Streptophyta; class Magnoliopsida; order Fagales; family Juglandaceae; genus Cyclocarya; species Cyclocarya paliurus. The sequence goes on along the minus strand of CM056959.1, from coordinate 10,807,383 downwards.
GCCTCACCCTCATCTTTTTTCTTAGGTGGTTCAATCTTTCTCTTTGCTACAACTCCATCATTCTTATCCCACTTTGATTTCCAAGGAGTGCTAGAAATTGAAGTGTACATTGCGGTACCCTTTCTCTTTAACTGCCTCTCAACCTTCATAGCCATGTGCACCATGTCCTCTACCTCCACATAATGTTGCAACTCAACTACATTGGCTATCTCCCTATTCAACCCACTCAAAAATCTAGCCATCGTGGCCTCCTGATCCTCCACTACATTAGCTCGAATCATAGTTACCTCCATCTCCTTATGGTAACCCTATACACTCCTAGACCCCTATGTAAGATTTTGTAACTTTTGGTAGAGGTCTCTATAGTAGTGGCTAGGTACAAATCTCCGCCTCATGATAGCTTTCAACTCTCTCCATGTTTCTATAGGCCTCTCAAGATTCCTCCTCCTACTGGTCACTAATTGATCCCACCAAATAATAGCATAATCAGTGAACCCAATTACCGCCAACTTCACTTTCTTCTCCTCAGAGTAATTATGACAATCAAACACCAACTCTATTTTTTTCTCGCACTCTAGATAAACCTCTGGGTTAGTTCTACCTTGGAAAGATGGTATTTTCATTTTGATGCTTCCAAGATTCCTATCTACTTCATCTCGATCCCTTGGGTTTCCCCTAAGTCCTTTTTCACGCCTAACTCCCCTATGTCTACCCAATCCAACTTCAGATGTTAGGTCTTCCTCATCCTCATCATACTCTTCATTCTCATACACATTCTCAATACTAGGCTCACGTCGCCTCCTATCTCTTCCACTATATAGATTTCTAATCAGGACTTCTCGTTGATCCATCCTATCCCTCACTTCATCCAACACCAAGTTCAACTGCTCAAACTGTTGTTGCATGGCTTGCAACACAAAGGACAAGTTATCTGCCATCCCCTTTGGTGATTAGTCACTCCTATGAGATATCATAATGTGCCACACAAATAGAATGTTAGTGGAAAACCTCACACACTCCCTTACGTGTTTACACTCGAATAATGGCACTCAACTCGTGTTTCACATGTAATTGGCTTTTTTCCCTATAATACTCTCACACTCTCTTGCCTTGTACCTCAATAGTTTTCTCGCTCAAGTTCTTTAAGAACTAGTTGAACTAAATCAAGACAATAAAACCTTGTATTATTCCAACCAGTAATATAGATCCAAGACACAAGAACAAGAAATAAGGAATGAATAAAATGACACGAGACACAAGGAATTTATATGAGGGAAAGAGTAATGATAAAACAAGATACCTACTAGAAAGATGTTTTCAGCCCCTTTGATGATAAATCTCAATCAACAAATGTCTTTCTTTCTCTTTGTTGTAACTATGTAGCAACCTATGAGTATGCTACCTTCTTTTCTTTCTTTCTTTTTTTCTATTTTTTTTTTCTTTTCCTTTCTTTTCTTTTCTCTAATTCAATCACAAACAGCAAAATTCAATTGAAAATCAAGCAATTGAATTCAAACACACAATGATTGACAAAGGAATTATAAGAGAATCAATGAAATGGTACTCCAAGCAATTGACAAATTTAGAGATGCAAGAAACCCTAGATTTTCGAAACCCTAGGATCAACAACACAAAACCCAAATGAACAAGACAATTTTGGCAGCCCAAGCTGATGTAATTTAGGAACCTTTTTTTTTTCGAATTTTGTTTTTGAATTTTTTTTTTCTAAACCCTAGAACAATGAAGTCATAGAATTCAATATGCAAGCAATAAAAGATAGAATCAGACCTGATTGGAAATCGAGCTCTGAATACCAAATGATATGAACCCGTGGGAAAGGAATCCTTTGAACCCACAATCAAATTGAAAACGCACCCAAGAAAGCCAAACTCAAGTCAATGGATGAAGAATCTAGACCCGATGAGAACTCGTTTCAAGAACCTAGATTATATTAAAATCTAGACCCGTTGAAAAACCCGTCTCAAGAACCTAGATTACAAAGAGGAATGCCACAAAGGTCGTGATTTACCTTTGATAAGTTCAAAAGTTCAATTAAGAACAAGATGAGTAAAACTCAACTCACAATGAATAATTCATCAAATTTCATAAAACGTCTCTTCAAATGAGGCTACAAGAGTATTTAATGCAAAACCTAATTGAAACCCTAGCCCAAAATAAACCCCTTTCTTCCTAAAATAGCCCTGGATGAATAGTGCCGCGTGAACAGTACCACGACTACAGTATTGCTATAGTACCTCTCATCAAAACCTTAGTTCCTAAAATGCAACTTTCCAAATAAGCCCTTGGCCAAAATACAAGGCTTTCCCAAAAACCCTAGTTCATAAAAATACGACATATGTGGGCCAAACATTTAATCCCCAATTATTCTAAACTAATAAAATAAGTCATTTTAAGGATTTAAACAATTTGAAAGCCTTCAAGTGCCCAAGGCCTTTTAGTCATGTTATTGCCCTCTCCCATAGCTTGAATATTGGGCTCTTGCTTGACTCGTCCAAAGTGGATTGCATCTATCCTTGCATTACTTCCTTGATCTTCTTAGCTCTTGATCTTGTAATATACGCATATGGAACTTGCAAAGTATCTTTAAAACTAGGTCCATCTTAGTTCCCATCATGGATTGAATTTGGCTATCTGCTAAACGACGTGTCATTTAGTCCACGGACAAAAACGATGCGTCGTTTTGTCTGTCAAATTAAAGTTCCCTTCTGCTCAATGACTTGTCGTTTAGTCAATAGACAAAAACGACAAGTCATTTTCGTCATCTTCAACCTCTGCCCAGCCTCTTCCAGCGCACGCAAACTCCATGCATGGAGCACCTCCACCACTACAACTCAGCAACCACTGCAAAGAACAACCACCATACACCTTGCCCAACCACCTTAAGCCACCATGAGCAACTCTCCACATCCGAAACCACCATCGCACGTCTTCTCCTCTAGCTTACGTACAACCATGCATGCGTTCGGACCACCACTCGCCATTGCACCCAGCTATGCCCAGCCATCATCGAGAGGCCTCTGTTCTACTCGAAACAGAGCATCGTTCCACTTTCTCCTTACATGGCCTCCCGACAGCACCATTTCACGCAGCCAACCACAATCTGCACAACTCTATTTTAGTCCCACAAAATCGAGCATCCAAATTATTTTCATCTGGGAAGCATTTCTAAGAGTTTTTAATGGAATCACACACACAGAAAAAAAAAATACAAGTTGATCACACAAGAAAAAAAAATAAAAGCGGTTTGCACATGGGATGGGCTGTTTCCTTTTCGGTCTGGATGCACTCGAAGACTTGAAGAACATGCACTACAATAAAAGAAAAGCAGAAGGCTTGTGGACAATGAATTGGAAAGGCTGAACTTTTGTAGGTGGGGAACAGAAGAGAAAAAGCAGCTAGCAGGAGACACGGCTTGTTGGAAGAATGCAAGGGGAAGATGCACTGCAAGAAAAGAAAATAATAAAGAGAATTGAAGACATGTGGATGCGAGAGTTCTTCACTTTCGGCTGGACGTGAGACACAGACATGAAGAAAGAAAATTGTCGAAGTGGCCAGTGAAGACATGGGAAGGCATGGAGTTCTATATAAAGGGCTGAAGAAGAGAGTTCAAGGACACAATTAATTCGAGAGAGTTTTTGAGAGACAAGTAAAGCTAGGGATGAACTTGCACAATTGAGGGTGTTTTTAGTTTATTTTTTATTCATGTGATTGTTCTTTATTAATGCAAACTCTTATTTATCATTCTCTAATTATCAATAGCATTTTCTTATCTCCAAATAATCTTGGAATTGATTCATTTCATAGATTTAGTCATGCTTTTCTATAGAATGGTTAAGATCCTTGATTATGTTTGGATTAATTCATTGTTTTTATTGATTTAATTCTTTGTTATAGTATTGCCCTTGGGTATATTGTCGTCGCTGGATTTTGTCAATAAGGATGATAATTCACAGAGTTTTAAAAAGTACTGAATGATTTATCAAAGAGTTATCTTTGGATTAAAATGGTTTGTAGTTCTATATCTTCCAATTGGGGACTCTGGAGATGAATCCCCAATTGAGTAATTCACTGAATTAAGAATAAACATAAATACCCGATTTGTGCAAGGAATTCCTAATGCTCTACTATTTGTAATTTGAATAATCCTTATTTTTATTATTGTAATTTTATTTGCTAAATCACATTAAAACTAATTCTTTTTTATTGATCATTAAATATTTTCCTTTTATTATTTGTTTCATTTTCTTTAATCCGTCTCCCTGAGGAATCGACACCCCAAAGCTGTGCTATTTAGAGTTTTACGAGAATAGTAAATGACAAAAGGCTTCCCCTCCCTTCGCTGTCCAAGAACAGCACCTACAACAAAATCATTCACTAAGGTGGCTGCATTATGGGTGCTGAGGTAAGCTTGCCAATTAGCATTTTAAAGGCCTCTTGACAAGCTTGTGTCCACTCAAATGGGGCATCTTTAGCTAGGAGATCACATAGTGGTCTAGATATGGTGGAAAAATTTTGTATGAACCTCCTATAAAAGCCCACATGACCAAGAAAGAATCTCATATCCTTTACTGTCCTAGGTGTAGGAAACTTTGAGATTAATTCAATATTAGATTGATCAACCTTTATCCTCCTAGAAGAAATAATATGCCCTAAGACAATACCTAAAGGTACCATAAAGTGACATTTTTCTCAATTCAAAACCAATTCCTTCTCCTCACAACAAGTCAACACTCTCTAAATTCAATAAGCATGCATAAAAAAAAGATCCAAAAACAGTCAAGTCATCCATAAAAACTTCCATGCAATTTTCAACCATGTCACTAAAAATGCTCATCATGCAACATTGCAAAGTAGCAGATGCATTACACAATCCAAATGGCACTCTATGAAAAACATAAGTACCAAAAGGACAAGTGAAAGTGCTTTCAGCTTGGTCTTTTAATGTAATTTCAATTTGATAATAACCAGAATAACCATCCAAGAAACAATAAAAATGATGAGCAGTCACACGCTCAAAAATTTGATCAATAAAAGGAAGAGGAAAATGGTCTTTCTGGTTGGCAGCATTCAATTTTCTGTAATCAATGCATATCCGCCACCTAGTCACAAGTTCTGTAGGGACTAACTCTCCCAGGTCATTTTTCACCACAGTAACACCTGACTTTTTAGGAACAACCTGTGTAGGACTTACCCATTTACTATCAACAATAGGATATATGATTCCTGCATCTAATAGTTTCAACACTTCATTTTTCACCACTTCTTTCATAGTGGGATTAAGCCTACGCTGGGGGTCTCTACGAGGGCTAGTTCCTTTCTCCAAATTAATTTTATGAGAACAGACCAGGGGACTAACACCTTTTATATCAGCAATGCTCCAACCTAAGGCTGACTTATGCTTACTTAAGGCCCGAATTAATTTCTCACTTTGAGACTCAAACAATTCAGATGAGATAATAAAAGGAAAAGTATCACCTGGACCAAGGAAAACATGTTTTAAACCCTTAGGCAGAAGTTTCAATTCAACTTTGGGTGCTTACACACTTGAAGGAATTTGTTTTTCACTTCTCAAAGGCAACCCCTCAAACTTTGTTTGCCATGCCCGAGTGCCATAATCCTGAGTTCTATAAAAAATAACACAAATATCAACTACATCAGATGGATCACTGATAGAATCAAACTCAGAATTAACAAGAAAATACTCAAGGGGATCAAAATCATGAGCTATAGAAACTCCCCTATCCATGAGTGAGTCAATCCTGTATGTCTAGTGGCTCTCGTCATTATCATCTGGCTATTTTGCAATATGGAAGATATTCACCTCGAGGGTCATGTTCAATGTTTTGAATACCGTACCAGATGCCGTACTGGTCGAGCTACTAGAACAAAATATTTCGGTACCGATACCGTTTCGTGTACCGTTTCGGGATAACATTTCGGTATATGAATAAATTATATATATAAATTATATTTCAAAATAATAGTCTATATATAAATAAATTATATATAAATACATAGATATATAAATTATAAATAGCCTAGTCTGAATTAGGGGTCAAAAAATGAACTTGTAGTTTGAAAATATGAAAAAAAAAGGCCGAAATATCGGCCGGTACAGACCGGTACACAGGCCGGTTAAGGCCGCAATATCGGCCGGTATTTCGGCCAGTATGGAATATAGGGTATACCTGTACCGAATTATTCTCAAACCCGATCATTATCCTTATTTGAAGAGTCCTACACTCGTTAAAAGTTTTTAGGTTGCTCCAACGTCTTGCCCACTTGAAAATCCTTTGAATTTGACTGGGTTTTGACTTGCTCTTTTATAGACTCTGAAATTAAACATAAAAATCTACTCAGGAGTATCCCAAAGTAAATAGAAACTCAATTCAAGAATAGACATTAATTCCTATGATTTCTATTCATATTTTAGCATCTTAGTTCAATAATAGGGTATTTAGAGTGCACTTTCGTACACTATGTGATGCCTCCAATCCCCATTTGGGATGGAACAGAGACTTAGAGCGTCGAGACATGCAACACAAGGTTACATACCCCCGTTCATAATAGTTAATATACAATGCGTCCTAGTATGCAACTAGCAGTATGCAATAATCGCAGCGGAAAAAAAAGGTTAAAATGTAAGATATGCCAGAATGACTAAAAACATCCCAACTTCATTAGAAAATCATCATGTTCAAAATACCAATGTAGCATAGACTTATATACAAAGTCATATTATTCTCTTCATGCAATCTATAGCATGAAGGACTCGGGTTATAAACATCAGTATTAAATCTAGCTTCCTCACAAAATCTGGCTCCTCCTCAATCATGCAGATCCAGTGTTCCATCAATTCCATCCTGGTCGATTTCTGATACAACTTCTATCATTCCGAGTGAAGTGATAGTGGTCCCATAAAAGGGTGAGATTTACTAGAAATCTCAGTAAGTTAAACAACTAACTGGCACAAAGATAAATCAATCATGAAAAATGATAAATATGCAATGTATGAGATGTAGAAAATCAGTATGTATGTCTCCCATCCAGATTCCTTAACATCTTTTAAAAAATATGGAGACATGGGTTTTTACTCAATAAATAATTTCATTATCATTTTTGAGAAAAACATAACTTTTTCTTAAAAATTTCATCATCATAGATTTGCATTATTATCTTAATTAATAACATAATGTGTGGTAACGTCACAGTTCCCCATATGCACTGTGAGTACCTACCGGTGACCGTAGTACAACTCTCGTTGAAACTACGTTGTCTATAAACTCGTTCTCAATGCATTGGTAAATATAACATATCATAAAATTCATAATGTGTACACCCACCAGCATTAGGTGTCATAATATGTTGACTTCTCTCGGTTGTTCTTTAAAAAAAACCCATTCGAAACCTGTTGACTGTTCTTCGTCGACCCAGGGGTTACCACTCCATTATTAAACACTCTAGAGTGGACAGAGGAGTTCCACTAGGATATATTTTTGGCATTCTAAAACCATCTATGCCCTTGTATTTTCAAAATTTAAAGTGGAACTTGTCCAATTAGTTCCAACCTGTCACATGCATCCTAGTTGATGCCTATGTGTATTTTCAACTATTGATCCCTATGAATGCATGCATATGAGATTTTCTTTAATCACTAATGATCACTAACATATTTAGGGAAATCATTAAGCCTAATCCTTGAGTAATAAAATTCATTCCAACACTTAATCAAAGTTAAGAAATCCATCACCAATATGCTTAAAACCGATCCATGCTTGAAGATCAAAACAAGATAGATTTAAAACCTATCATGGCATGCTTCTAACCACAAATTTAACCTTAAATAATCATGTTAGGATAATGATAGATCATATAAAATCATGCTTAGTACATGCCATAGCTAAATTTTTATTTAAAACATTCAATCATTCAAACCTTCCTTTAATTGACCCGGTTTTGCATTAAACATCATAACCTTCTCAAAACTCAACCAAATTTCGTACCAACACGTGGAAAAAATGTCTTAAGTGCTAACTAAGATCAAAATGAAGCAAACTTACAAATGTCGTGGCCTTCCAAGCACTCTAGACTGCCTTACACAAGAACACTCATGAACTCACCAAAACTCACTTGCTTTGCACTATTTTGATCTCTAAGAGTGGGAAATGCTCTCAAGGCTCAAGAGGATGCTTGGAGCTGTGGTGTGAGTGAAATGAGAAGGGGAGGGAAGTATTTATAGGGGGCCAAGGAGTGAGGGGCGTTGGCTTGGGTGCTTGGTGATTGGGTGAAGTGGGAGGTGCTCAAATCTGGAAAATTTTCAGATTTTCTTGCATGAGCTTAGGTCAGCTTGTGTAGGGGGAATAGTAGCCTAACACCACCATAATTTCCTCTCCACAGTTGCTACATTGATCTTAGAAGGCAGGTCTGATCATGGGGCATCATTTGGATGGCAGAAAAACCATCAAACAACCCTTGAAAACAAGTGGATAGAGATGGTTTTGTGATGGCAGAGAATCAGTTTGGTTTTGAATATTTTTGGGCAACAAAAATGAGTCAAAATCCTTCATTATGGTCATGAGAATTCTTGGATATTGGGTGTAGAAGGAGGTGGCATGGGGTGGTGGTGGAAACCATGGCAGGAGGCTGGTTCAAACTTGACTCAATCGGGTAGAGCACAAACTAAACCAAGGTGCACCCGGTTTGGTTCAAGGAATTGGTTTGTGCAAGTAATTTCGTCCAAGGCTCAAATTGACTTTGGGAGGGTCTCATGAGGTGTTTAAGGAATATTAACCTTGAGGAAAAAGCAAAAAAATGTTGGGCCCAAGGGCAAAACAGTTCAAGCATTACAAAGGGCAATGCACAAAACCGATTGAAGCATGGTTTGGGTTTGTTATGTAATTTTTCATAATGACATGTGGGTTGGTTTATCTAGGTCATTAATAGGGTCTTAATCAAGGTTTAAGGGAGTATTAATTCAAGAAAATTTGAATTAAAAAGTTTAAGAAAAGATTAAGCATGATTAAGCTTCAAAGCATGACTTAAAGTGCACTAACCTCAAGTATGATGGTTAATGGCCTTAGCCAATTTTTAAAACTTAATTTGGGTACTTTGAGTGTGATTTGGGCTTAAGGAAACCAATGGTATGGTGTATTGGACTTTTGGTCTTGAATGGTGAAATGATTCCAAACATGGTTTTGGGTCATGTGGGCTTAAAATGGCCGAATGTATGGGCTCAAGGTTTAGGGCTCTTGGACTTTGAATGAGAGAGACAAATTTTATAGATTTTTTAGGTTAAAAATAAATCTCAAGATCCACTAAATTGAGCTTGAAAAGACTTGGCTTGGCCTATGTAACACCCTGCTCCTTCCTTCCTTCTTCTGACGTAAGCTATTACGTCAGATGCGTCAGCCTACCCACTCCCCTCTCTAGTGTCTAAGAGTCCCGTTACGCGTGCCAGACCCCGATGGCATGTTTTTAAAGATACTGAGTAAATTATAAAGTTAGTTTTGGTATTTTAAAGTAATGTGTATTTTTATATGGAAGATTCCTATCACAATCTAAATAAAGAATATTTTAAATAACTCAATTATAATATCTTTGAATAGCTCCAAAAATATTATAATTGTAGGGAATCATTTTATATAAATGATTTCAGTTATTTAAAATATTATGTGATTTAAATAATGATGGAATCTTCATTTATTTAATAGTTTTACTCTTTTAAATATTTTAAGTAAGACTTCATCATTTTATAAATGATGAGGGAATATTATTTTAAATAATATTCTATCTTAATTCCTCTCAGTGCTTTTAAATAAGTTAGCTTTTATGCATTTTCAAATCAGTATTTAAAGGTCATCGTAGATCATCTTATTGATCTATAGACGACGGGTTTTAGGATAAAACCCAGCCCCTCTCTCTTTCTCCCTCACTTTTCCCCCAGCCCTCTCTCTCTCCTCTCTCCCTTTCGGCTTCCTCGTACATGGCTTCTCCCTCACGCTCGAACGCCTCAGCCCCCAGCCCGGCGCCATCGTGCGCCGGTGTGCCACATGACCACCACCACCGGCACCGCCTCCCTCCAGTGAGTCCAACCATGCCGACCTTGCTCCCTCACGCTCTCTCCTCCTCCTCCCACGGCGATGCAAGCCCGAATGGCCTTAGTGGCCGATCCACCACTGTGCGCCGTCCTCCGGAGCCAACATCACTAGGGTAACTTCCCTAGCCACCGACCGGCCTCCCCCTTTGATCTCGGCCTCCCTCTCCCTGCCAGTAGCCTCCATGCACGAGCTTAGGCTCCTCCACGCACGGGTTCACTGTGCGAGCTCCTAGCGCCGCCGTGGGTGGCTATCTCGACCACCGGCCACCACCACGAGACTTCTGAGGTCTCCCCCTTCCTCCTCCAGCAAACCCATGGCCAATAGGCCTCTCCTCCACCTCCCGGTGTCACCCGTGGTGATGCACGGGTTTTGCCCCAATCCGCCGCCCTCCGCCGCCACCCATAACGAACGACCACCCTAGCCGGCATCCTTAGGCCACCACGAGTCCAACGGTACCACCCACAGCCCCACACTCTCTCGCACTCTCCCACGGCTTATCCTCCCTCGCAGTGCACGGCCAGTCACTGTAGGCCGCCGTGCCGACCGCCACCGAGCCTCCACGGCTCCACTAGCAACCTCCCCTAGCCTAGCCCGAGCCTAAACCACCACTTTATGTGGTAGGTAATCACTGCACGTGATGGACAGTCACTGCGCGTGACTGACCGCCACTGTACACGGCAAGATTCGCCGTGATACGCTCATTGTCATCATCATCAAGGTCACTGTAGATCCCTCCAAGACCACACCTAACTATCCAAACACTTAAACAGTCACTGTACCCGGTGTAGCCACCCCTTACGCTCCTTCGGCGTATTCGTTGTGACGGTCAACGAGCAACGCAAGGGTTATCCCGTCGATGGTATAATTCTCTATCCCTCGCTATTTATGTTAGATGCTAGCTAGTTGACTAGGTTGTGGACTGTGCTGCTAGTATTATAGGACTGCTGTGTGGTATGATGGTGATGTGATGGGCTGTGATGTGAAGTGTTGGGTGTATTGGGATGTGTGCTGTGGAGTATTATGGACTGTGCTGTTGGTGTTATGGTCTGTGCTGTGGAGTATTGTGGACTGTGCTGTTGGTATTATGGACTGTGCTGTGTAGTGACGTGGTGTAGTGCTGTGAGTGGAGTACACGTATGGTGTACTCCATGTGGTGGAGTGATGCACCATATGGCGTATGTGCCGTATGGGTGACGTAGTGGAGTGTCGTAAATGGAGTATATGTGGGATGTACTCCATGTGGTGGAGCGATGCACCGTATGGCATGTATGCCATAGCGGTGATGTGGCAAAGTGTTGTAGATGGAGTACACGTGGAGTGTACTCCATGTTGGGAAACGATGCACAATACGGCATGTGTGCCGTATTAGTGATATGGCGGAGCACCGTAAATAGAGTATACGTGGAGTATACTCCATGTAGTGGAGCGATACACCGTATGGCTTGTATGCCATAACGGTGATGTGGAGTAGTTTTGTGAATGGAGTACTCGTGGAGTGTACTCTATGTGGTAAAGCGATACACCATATGGCATGTGCGCCATAGTGGTGATGTGACGTAGTGTTGTGAATGGAGTACACTCCTCGGGTACTCCATGTTGTGAGACGATGCACCGTATGGCGTGTAAACCATAGCGGTGATGTGATGTAGTGTTGTGAAGGGAGTATATATGGAGTGTACTCCCTGAGGTGCAGCGATACACCGTATGGCGTGTCGCAAGGATAAGGATGGTTGCGTAATTGTTAGGGGAAGAACTTGGCGTATGGTGTCGGGAACTGTGGAACAGTGTTCCGAAGTGTGAGGTACGGCTTGTAGTCCAAGGCGACGAGTGTTGCCATGTGATTGGTTTATGACCGGGAATAAGTGCGAAGTAGTTAAGAAGTATCAGAGCAGTGCAGCGGAAGCATGATTGGACAACGTCATGTAGTGACGTGGTCCATCATGGAGTTGCACTGTGATGACCTAAGATGTATGTGAGGTGATGTGACAAGGTCACGATGTAGTTTGGGAACAGTCTCGAGCTACATGGCATGACGGAAAGTGTAGTTATGAACAGAGTCCCATCAGCTAAGTGTTGGGATGAACTGTCATGAGGTTCGGGTAGCACGGAGAGTCATGCTAGCCGGGTAAGGGAGGATGGTATCGGAGTATGGCGCTTGTCCATATGACCCGATGGCCAATGAAAGGTATGTGGGTCTTAGATGATAAAAGGGTAAAGTACGTGTGCTGTCTGGTTAGACGCATGTGCTGGACGGATTTACCGTAAATAATGGGTAATCTGTCCTATGTATGATGACACGGTACTTAAGCCTCAGGGTTGGCTTAGAGCCGTGTGATGTGTACGGATGGTCATGAGAAGTAGAGTGAGCTAAGATGCATGAGGGTAAGGATGCAGGTACTATCTAAGAATGGGATGCATGACTTGGTTGGTCTAAGTCGTGCGTCGAAATGTGGATAGTAAGAAGAACAGGACAAAGGTCCTAGTGTTTTAATCCTGAGATGAACACGAGTTTATCCTTGTGAGTAAGCACTCGCAGTAGAACGTCAAGGTTGAAGGAAATAGGGACCGTAATGGATCCCTAAGGATTGTTATCATAGTAAGAAACGTGAAAGAGCACGATATAGAAGGAGAGTGTTCTCTAAGTAAAGCATAACTCTATTTCTAGTCAGTTGATTATGCACTAGTTAGAGAATAACGTTAAGGTTATGTATGCATGTAGGTTGCCATCTGACACACATGAATGAACTGTACGGTGTGAACGGATTGTATGGTATGAAAGTAGCATGGAGTCCAGGTAAGTGTTACGTTCATACTCTTCTAGAGTTTTCTAAAGATATGAAAAAGTAAAAGAAATGTTTTTCCTTACGAAAGCTAAGAAAAGAACTGGTCTCCCTTTTCAAGGGCAGACGTTTCACGAAAAGAAGAACGAAAAGTAATGCTTTTAAAGTATAAGTATGTACGGCCCTCTTTGGCAGCCCTTTTTCACGCACCCAAAAGTATTAAGTGTATGCATGTGAATGGATGTCTATACATAGTATCTATTGTATGTACTTTAAAGAAAAGACGATGAACGAAAAGATGTTTTCGGGCTCTCGCCCCAAACAACGTTTTCTCACGAAAAGAATGTTTTCTCATGAAAAGATGTTTTCCACGAAAAGATATTTTTCCATGAAACCATGAATGAAATGAAAAGAAAGGAAATGCATGCTCATGCATATGAAATGAATGAAAGCTGCAGCTCTCAAGAGCTGCCATGAATGAATGAACGTAAGAATGAATGAAAGAAAGGCATGAGCGTGCATAAATGTATGAAAATATGTAACGGCCACATGAAATGAATGAACGGGGTACCCAAATGAATGAATGGGGCAGATTGCAATGTCGGGCGGTAGTATCTGGTAGTGCACCTAGTGCTGCATCCCTGATGGAAAGGGATTCCAACCCGTGGCCACGGGCGAATCCATCGGCCCAAAAGGCCGCTAACCCCAGCACACGGGGCGTAACAGTGTGCACTGGCCTATGAAAGTGATAAGAAAAGAATGTATGAATGCATGCACGTACTCTTCAAGAAATGAAGGTAGTGACGGGGTAAAGTTTTACCAAAATAAAAACACGTTTTAAATACGAAAACCCCCGTCTACTGACATTTACGAAAGGAAAGAGTTACGTAAGAATGCACGGCACTCTTTAAGAAATGTAGGCACTGACGGGAGAAACGTTTTACAAAAAGAAAATCGATTTTTAAGAAGAAAAACGCCGTTAGTGATGTTTTCAAACGAAAGCACGTATGCATGTACGTATGTATGTTTGGAATGATGAATGCATGACTGAAAACCTATGTTTTTATATTTTAACGGTATGAAATAATGCTTACTGAGTATCCGACTCATTTTAGTTTTTATGTGTGCCCCTCCCCCCACAGGAACTGAATGAGCAGTACACTCAGGAGGGACACGGCCAAAAGGAGAAGGGCACGGAAGTCTAGGCATGATGGTTTTAAATGTAAGAAAGACCATTTTATTTAAAGATTTTATTTCCCACTCCAAAACTCTTTTATTATAGAAGCACTTTTTATTTTATAACGTAGAGTCTTGCACCCTGGGAAGAACTGTAAAAGTGTTTTAAAATGGACGGTAATTCCCGTCGTATTTTCTAAAATATTTTGTAAAAATACCCACCACAAGGACGGGCGTTACAGCCTAATTGGGCCATGGGTTCATTCTATACCAAGTTTGGCCCAAAGGCCTCATGCCTACCTATAGTGGGTCATAACTAGTCTTGAACTCCTAAAGGCTTGGTTCAAGATTTTCTTGGGCTTGGACCATGAATGTTCTAAAGTCCTAAAAAGCCTTACCAAAATGACTAATAGGCTTGCCTCTCTAATCCTTAACTCATTAACACTAAGTACCATGATCAATGCTAATCTCACTATCAACTTTCATGTATGTAATTAACCCATAATTAAGAGCCTAATATCTCCACTCTTACTAAGTTAGGTCCAATAGCCTTATGTCCTTTTCATTGAGCCTATTTTCTAGAGTCCTCCAAGAAAGGCTTAAAACTTTATCTCTCCCAAGTTGGGCTTATGGTCTTTTTAACATCTTAATATTCGCTTATCGTATCCTTAGTGCATTAGAGGCCTAAAGTCTTATATCCATCAAGTTAGGCCTAGTGTCCACCAAGTTAGGCCAAATGTCTTAGTGTCTCTCTATGCTTTTATACCCAAAAAGCATGGGCCCTTAATAAACCAATCTCTTGGGTCTTCCTAAGTCCATCAAGAATTTTACCCAAATTGCTAGGTTCATTGTGTGGCAACCATCCAATGTACCATGTGTCATTCCCTTATGGGCCTCTTGGTTTCTTATCCTCAAAATCACTAAAAATTCTCCAATCAACCTCCAAGAATTTCATTTTCCTCAAAAATCAATATTGCACTAGAATCTCCTAATAATTCTTCTAAATCCAAAGTATAACTCCTTTTTGCCAAATCAAATATCCAAAATGTTCTTATTCTCAAATAGCTCAACTCCTAATTAACTAGGATTAAGCCTACCAAGGTCAAGGCCTAAGGGCCCTTTTTGGTGGGGTGTTACACACTCATCAATGGACACAAGGTAGACCAAGTCTTAAAGATCCTTTGCAAGTTTTAGATAGGGCAATCACAAGATTGAATGCTAAGAAGTGCAAGGAAGCAATGCAAAAATTGGTGTAATCCACTTGGGGCGAGTCTAGCAAGGGCCGAATATTCAAGATGGGCTTGAGAGGAAGAGATCCAGTGATCGTCCTGTGATACAAACTATAGAAGTGTGCAACATAAATTAGGGCCAATTATTATGTTTATGTGATTGAAGGCCTTACACTTGTTTATTTCATTAAATGAGCTTATTTTATTAGTTATAGGAATTAGTCTAGAATAATTGGGCTAGAGGATGCTTGGCTTACATATGTCTTATTTCTTATGAACTAGGGTTTTGGAAAGGCCTTGTATTTTGGCCAATGGCTTATATAGAAAATTACTTTTTAGGAACTAGGGTTTCAAAAAGTTATTGTGGCCAAAGTTACTGTAGTGGGGCACTATTCATCCAGGGGTATTTTTGGAGGAAAGGGCTTTATTTTGGCTACGGTTTTAATTAGGTTTTAGTTTAAAAACTCTTTGTAGCCTCATTTGATGAATTTACTCATTGTGATTTGAGTTTATCTCCTCTTGTTCTTGATTTTTGAACTTATCAAAGGTAAATCACAACCTTTATGGCATTCCTCCTTGTAATCTAGGTTCTTGAGACAGGTTCTTCAACGGGTTAAGATTTTAATATAATCTAGATTCTTGAAACGAGTTCTCAACAGTTCTAGATTTTCCATCCATTGACTTGATTTTGACTTTCTTGGATGAGTTTTCAAATTGATTGTGCATTTAAAGGATTTCATTCCTACAGGTTCATATCACTTACTCACTCTATGTTAATTGAATTCGAAGATAAAGAGGTTAGGGAGTGTGAGAGATATTTGAAAGCTACACCATTCCTTTCTCTTTCAATAAACTTAAAAGTGGAAGAGCTAAACTCATCTCAGCCAACATCTCCAAGTAAGGAACCATCTAAGCTTGAACTCATACCGCTTCCATCCAATTTAAGATATGCTTTCTTAGGCCAGGATTCTACTTTTCCAGTTGTATAAACAATTCCTTGAGTGATTTAGAGGAAGAGAAGTTGCTGACAGTCTTGTGGGAACATAAAATGGCCTTGGGTTGAACCATCTCGGACACCAAATCAATTAGTCCTTCAATTTGAATTCACAAGATTTTAATGGAGGATAATTTTAAACCGATCGTCCAACCCTAGAGGAGATTGAATCCATCGATGCAATAAGTATGGAAGCTTAGGTAATTCAAGAACAAGAGGAGTAAAACTCAATTCACAATGAATAAATGTATCAAATTTCATAAACTAATTAAAATGAGGCTGCAAAGAGTATTTTAAGCAAACCTGAATTAAAAATCTCCATCTTCCAAAACTGCCCCTGAGTGAATAGTGCCGCGGCTACAGTAACTCGGTAACAATACTTCTTGGAACCCTAGTTCAATAAAATAAAATATATATGGACCAATTATTCTCAAGCCCAATTATTCTATACTAATTTCAATAACTAATAAAATAAGCCTCTTTAATGAAATAAACAAGTCCAGGGCCTTCAATCACATAAACAAAATAATTGGCCCTAATTTATGTTGCACTCTTCCATAGCTTGTATTACGTGGATGAACACTGGATCTCCTTCTCTCAAGCCCAACTTGAATATTCGGCTCTTGCTAGACTCGTCCCAAGTGAATTGCATCAATCCTCTCATTACTTTCTTGATCTTCTTGGCTCTTGACCTTGTAATTGGCCCATCTAGAAATTAAGAACAATCTTTAAGACTAGGTCCATCAGTTTTGGTTTAAATACTTATTGTAGCCTCATTTGAAAGTTAGAAAATATTGAATTTTCATTGTGAGTTGAGTTTATTATGCTTGTTCTTGATTGAACTTTTGAATTTATCAAAGGTAAAAATCACAACCTTTGTGGCGTTCCTCCTTGTGATCTGGGTTCTTGAGACATGTTTTTTAACAGGTCTAGATTTTAATATAATCTAGGCTCTTGAA
This sequence comes from Cyclocarya paliurus, assembly GCA_029856935.1. NCBI lineage: Eukaryota > Viridiplantae > Streptophyta > Magnoliopsida > Fagales > Juglandaceae > Cyclocarya > Cyclocarya paliurus. Next base: position 10,790,127 of record CM056959.1, on the reverse strand, counting down.
ATGAGTTCTCAACGGGTCTAGATTCTCCATCCATTGACTTGATTTTGGCTTTCTTGAGTTGATTTTTTCAAATTGATTGTAGGTTCAAGGGATTCCATTCCTGCAGGTTCATATCATTTGGTATTTAGAGCAAGGTTTCCAATCAGGTCTGATTCTATCTTTTAATTATTGCATCCTTAAATTTAGTTCTAGGGCTTCATTATTCTAGGGTTGCAAAAAAAAAAAATGAAACAAAAAAAGTAGGCTGCCAAAATTCTTAGGGTTTTGGGTTTGGCTAAAATTTGCATCACCTAGAGTTTCAAAATTCTAGGGTTTCTTGCATCACTAAGTTTTTCAATTGCTTGGAGTGACGTTGCATTGATTCTCTTCTACTTCATTGTCAAGTCTTGTGTGTTTGAATTCAATTACTCGATTTTCACAATTGAATATTATTGTTTGTGATTGAATTAGAGAAAATAACAGAAAAAAAAAAGAAAGGCAAAGAAAAGAAAAGAAAGGAAAAAAAAAATACAACTAAAGAAAGGAAAAGAAAACAAAAATTCGAAAAAAAAATTTGAAAAAAAATTCAAAAAAAAAATCCGAAAAAGAGAAAGAAAGAAATTTGTTGATTGAGCCTTATCTTCATAGGGGCTAAATCTATCATTATAGTTGGTATCTTGTTCTATAATTATTCTTTCCTTCATATAAGTTTCCTGAGTCTTTTGTCATTTTATTCCTTCATTGTTTCTTGGATTTATATTACTGGTTGGAATAATATAATGTTGTATTATCTTGATTTAATTCAACTAGTTCTTAAAGAACTTGAGCAGGAAAACTATTGAGATAAAAGGCAAGAGAGTGTGAGACAATTATCGAAAAAAAATCAATTAAAAGTGAAACACAAGTGGAGTGTCATTATTCGAGTTTAAACACGTAAGGAAGTGTGTGAGGTTTTCCACTAACATTCTTTTGTACAGCACATTACAATGTCTCATAGGAGTGACTCAACACAAAAGGGGATTGCAGATAACTCATCCTTTATGTTGCAAGCCATGCAACAACAATTTGAGCGGTTGAACTTGGTGTTGAGTGAAGTGAGAGATATGATGGATTATCAAGAAGCAATAATTAAAAATCTACAGGGCAGGAGAGATAGAAGGAGCTGTGAGCCTAGTATTGAACATGAGTATAAGAATGAAGAGTATAGTAAGTCTCTTATTGCTAGGCGTGCTCTCAATACACAAATTAGGATGAATGATATAGAGCAGCAGAGAGAGAACATTTTTCATCCTAGATGTCACATCAACAACAAGGTAATGTAGTATGATCATTGATGGTTGGAATTGTATTAATTTGGCTAGCACTACTTTATTTGAGAAATTAAGTTTACCTACCTTGAAACACCTTAGACCATACAAGTTGCAGTGGTTGAGTGATTGTGGGGAGGTTAGGGTAAATAAGCAAGTATTAGTTACTTTTTTAATTGGGAAGTATCAAGATGAGGTGCTTTGTGATGTTGTGCCTATGCATGCTAGCCATATTTTGTTGGGGAGGCCATGGCAGTACGATAGGAGGGTGACACATGATGGGTTCAAGAACATGTACAACTTTATAAAGGAGGGTGAAACAATCAAGCTTGCTCCTTTAACTCCAAGCATGGTCTATAAGGACCAACTAAAACTGAAAAGTGAGGTTGCTCAAAAAAGAAAGAGTGAAAATGAGAGTGATCAAAAAAGAGAGAGGGAAAAAAAGATTGAGCAATTTAGAAAGAGTGAGAGTGAAAATGAGCAAAAAAGTGAAAAAGAAAGTAGAGAGGTGGCTAAGAGTAAAGAAAAAAGAGTGGAACCATAAGAGAAAAAAGAAAAAGAGTCTACAGAAAGAAAAGGAAAGACATAAGAGAATTTCTATGCAAGAGAGAGTAAGGTTAAGAGGGCTATCTTCGCAAATCGCCCTATGATTTTTCTTGTCTATAAAGAGTCTTATCTTAATCTTAATGAAACAAACTACTCTCTTCCTAGTTTGGCTGTTTCATTGGTGCAGGAGTTTGAGTATGTAATCCAAAGGAGATGCCTAATGAGTTACTACCCATTAGAGGCATTGAACACCAGATTGATTTTGTGCCCGGAGCTGCAATTCCAAACCGACCAGCCTATAGGAGTAATCTAGAGGAAACAAATGAACTTTAGAGGCAAGTTAGGATTTGATGAGCAGGGGTACGGGAGGGAAAGCATGAGCCTATGTGCAGTACCAGTGCTATTAGTGCTAAAGAAGGATGGGACGTGGAAGATGTGCATTGATTGCAGGGCGGTTAACAATAAGGACTCTTTCAGTAAAAAAAGAGTGAAGAAGCCTGTGCAATATGTTTTATCTTTAGTTCCAAACCTAGCCTAAGTATAGGCTTTATGAATGGTTGGTTATGCCACTAGGACAAACAAATGCGCCCAGTACTTTCATGAGATTAATGAACCATGTCCTAGGTGCATTCATAGGCAAGTGTGTGATTGTGTACTTTGATGATATCCTGGTGTACAGTAAGGACTTAAATGAACATATTGAGCATTTGAGATATGTTTTTGACGTGTTGAAATGTGAAAAGTTGTATGCTACTTTAAAAAAATGTACCTTTTGCATGAAAAAAGTTATTTTTCTTGGTTATGCTGTTAGTACAAAAGGTATTGAGGTGGATAAAGAGAAAGTCAAAGCCATGAAGGAGTGGCCAACGTCAAAAAGCATCATTGAGGTAAGAAACTTTCATGGCTTGGCTGGCTTTTATCGGTGTTTCGTTAAAGACTTTAGCACCATTACTGCACCACTCATTGAAGTAATTAAAAAGAATGTTGGGTTTCATTGGGAGGTTGATCAAGAGAATGCTTTTGCCAGTATTAAGGAAAGGTCGTGCTGATGATGCTGATTTGTTTGATGTGTATATGGCATGTGATAAGGTGGCATTTGGTAAGTTTTACAAACATGATGATTATTTGTTTAAAGAAAGCAAATTTTGTGTGCCAAGTTGTTCTGTGTGAGTTATTGGTATGTTAGGCATATTGTGGGGGATTAATAGGACACTTTGGTGTCAAGAAAACTTTAGACATTTTGCATGAACATTTCTTTTCACCTAAGATGAAGAGAGATGTCAACCGTATTTGTGGCTGGTGCATTACATGCAGAAAGACCAAATTAAAGGTGATGCCACATGGGTTGTATACACCCTTACCCTCTCCTAGTGAGCCTTGGTAGCCATATCTATGGACTTTATTTTGGGGCTGTATAGGACAAAATGAGGTAGAGATTCTATTTTTTTGTGGTTGTGGATAGATTTAGTAAGATAACAAATTTCATTCCATGCCATAAAACAGATGATGCCACAAATATAGCTAACTTATTTTTCAGGGAAATAGTGCGACTCCATGGTATGCCGAGGAGTATTGTTCCTGATAGGGATGTTAAATTCCTTAGCTACTTTTGGAAGGTGTTGTGGGGGAAATTAAGTCCTAAGCTCTTATTTTCCACTACTTGTCATCCACAAACTAATGGTTAGACTGAAGTAGTTAATAGGACTTTAACTCAGCTTTTATGCACTGTTGTTCATAAGAATTTAAAGACTTGGGTGGATTGTTTGCCTTTTATAGAGTTTGCATATAATAGGACCACGCATACTGATATGAACTCCACCAACGTTTGTGATGAAACCTGATAACAATGATGGTTTGGAACCCCAAGATCGTGAAGACAAGATTTGTTAAGCCTTGACCCGTCACCTAAATAGGTGAAAACCAAGACTACGAAGGATAGAAATGCCACACCAAGAAAACCTAAGAATTTTTCAGGAATCAAGGTGATAAGTTTGGTTGTTTGAACGCTATAAGATTAACTTGATAAGTTCAAGAGTTCTCTTAAGAAAGAAGAGGAACACAAGGCCTCACAAAGGTGATAATATTCCGAAAACATAATCTGTCATTCAAATTCGAAATCCCCCCTATATATACTTGGAACAACCCTCCAAGCATGGGTAATTTCAAAAGACATGAGAATTTTAAAAGACTATTGCCTAGAGAATTCCAAAAGACAAGAAAATCTGAAAATTCGCAACATCCCACCAGCCTTGCACACCATTCAGTAAAAACCTTTTAACTTCCTCTAGAAAACTCCAAATTGCACAGCGTTTGATGCGTTGGAAACTAGACACATGAGGCTTTCCAATGAAATATAGCTTGTAGGCTAATTCATCCAAAATTTCCCAGAATGATGTTTCAAATAACGTGCTGGATAATGGGCTGGGTAATGAGTTGGTCTTTGGAATCATTGGGCTTTGATGACATGGACTAAGCCTTGATTATTATTTGAGCCCATCTTTATCTTTTTAGAATCAGCCCAATTCTCTTAGATTAGCCCATTTAGTGCTTCCTTGAAACGTTTGGCACTAAGTCTTGTAATTGGGCCACTAGGAAGTGACAAAGGGTCTTGGACAAACTCAGCTCCATTCCCATGTGTATGATTAACATGTCCAGCTCCTTGGTTTGCATCATTCTCCCCCTCTTGAGAAGGATTTATCCTCAAATCATCACCTACATCAAAAGGAGACAAATCAGCAACATAAAGCTTGCACTAACACCATACTCACCCAGTAAGTCAAGCATGTAGGCATTATCATTGATGCGTTCCACTACTTGAAATGGTCCATCACCCTGAGGTAGGAGTTTTGAACGCCGTTTCTCCAAAAAATGTTCCTTCCTTAAGTGCAGCCAAACCCAATCTCCTGGTTCAAATACTACCTTTTTAGGTCCCTTGTTGGCTTGTTGGACATATTGTTTAGTCCTCCTTTCAATGTTCAGCTGTGCCTTTTCATGAATCATCTTTACAAATTCTGCCTTCTTTTTACCATCTAAGTTCACACGTTCACTCAAAGGCAAAGAAGTTAAATCCAAAGGTGACAATGGGTTAAAGCCATAAATAATTTCAAATGGTAAAAGCTTAGTTGCAGAATGTATGCTTCTATTGTAAGCAAATTCAACATATGGCAAACAATCTTCCCAAGTTTTCAAGTTCTTTTTAATGACAGCACGCAACAAAGAAGACAAAGTTCTATTCACTACTTCAGTTTGACCATCCGTTTGGGGATGACAATTAGTAGAAAACAACAACTTGGTTCCGAACTTTCCCCGCAAAGTCTTCCAAAAGTAACTCAAAAACTTTGCATCCCTATCAGAAACAATGGTCCTAGGCATGCCATGTAACCTAACAATTTCTTTGAAGAACAAATCAACTATATGTGATGCATTATCAGTTTTATGACATGCAATGAAGTGTGCCATCTTGGAAAATCTATCTAGTACCACAAAAACTGAATCTCTCCCCCACTTAGTCCTAGGTAAACCGAAAACAAAATCCATAGAAATATCAATCCAAGGTTCACTAGGTATTGGCAAAGGGGTGTACAAACAATGGGGTTTCAACTTAGACTTAGCCTGTTTACACGTGATAAACTTCTCACAGATTCTTTCCACATCACGTTTCATATGAGGCCAAAAAAAATGATCATGCAAAATTCCTAAAGTCTTAGCTACACCAAAATGACCCATCAAACCACCACCATGAGCTTCCCTCACAAGCAATTCACGCAAAGAACACATAGGCGCACACAGTTTATTTTCCCGAAATAAAAAATCCACCATGCCTATAAAACTTACCAAACGCCACTTTTTCACATGCATTGAATACATCACCAAAATAAAAATCTTGTGCATACAAATCCTTAATGTATCAAAGCCAAGCAATTTTGTATCTAAAATGGAAAGTAAAGCATACCTTCGGGACAATGCATCAGCCACCACATTTTCCTTACCTTGCTTGTATCTGATCACATAAGGAAATGTTTCAATGATTTCCACCCACTTGGCATGGTATTTGTTCAACCTTTGCTATCCTTTCGAATGCTTCAAAGATTCATGATATGTGTGAATCACAAATTCCTTTGGCCATAGATAGTGCTGCCAATTTTCCAAAACCCTTACCAAGGCATACATCTCATTGTCATAAGTGGGATAATTTAGAGCTGCCCCACTCAACTTTTCACTGAAATAGGCAACTGGATGGCCTTCTTGCATCAAAACAGCTCCAATACCTATTCTTGAAGCATCACACTCAATTTCAAAAGTTTTAGCAAAGTTAGGTAAAACAAGCAAAGATGCATTAGTTAACTTTTCCTTGATCAGATTAAATGCTTTTTCTTGTTCTTTCCCCCACTTAAATGGCACATTTTTCTTGATGACTTCAATAAGAGGGGCGGCTAAGCTACTAAAATTACGCACAAACTGTCTATAAAAGCTAGCTAAGCTGTGAAAACTCCTCACTTGGCTGATTGTTGTAGGTGTTGGCCACTATTGGATTGCCTTCACCTTTTCCTCGTCCACCTCAATTCCTCTCTTACTAACAACAAAACCAAGAAATACAAACTTATCCATGCAAAAGGTGCACTTCTTGAGGTTAGCAAACAACTTTTCTTTCCTTAGAACTTCCAAAACAGATTTCAAGTGTATTACATGTTCTTCCACGCTTTTGCTATAAATTAGGATATCATCAAAATACACAACTACAAATCTGCCAATAAATGCATGCAAAACATGGTTCATCAAACGCATAAATGTGCTCGGAGCATTAGTTAAACCAAAAGGCATCACTAACCACTCATACAAACCATGTTTAGTTATAAAAGCAGTTTTCCATTCATCACCTTCCTTCATCCTAATCTAATGATATCCACTCTTAAGATCAATTTTTGTAAAAACATAAGAACCATGCAATTCATCCAGCATATCATCTAACCTAGGAATGGGATGACGATACTTTACCGTTATGTTGTTGATGGCACGACAGTCAAAACACATCCTCCATGTTCCATCCTTATTAGGAACTAATAACACCGGAACCGCACAAGGACTCATACTTTCACGCACATACCCCTTCTCCAATATTTCACCTACTTGCCTTTGAAGTTTCTTGGTCTCCTCGGAATTACTCCTATAAGCAGGTCGGTTTAGAATTGATGCACCAGGTATGAAATCAATTGGAGGTAAACCATAAGGTACCTCTTGGGAAGAGACATCTTCAAACTCCTCCTGCAAAAGAGAAACAATATCACTTGGCAAAGTACCGACGAGATCATTAGTACATAAAAGAGCCTCATTGTATATGAGTACAATAAGGGGCTGATGTGAAAATAATGCTCTCTTGATCTCACTTTTTTTTGCAATGTAACTGAATTTTTCCTCTCTTGCTCTCACTATGGCCGAAATCCTCTCTTTCTTTTTCACTCTGATCAATGTTTTTCTCTCTTTCTTTTTCTTTTAACTCTTTTTTTTCAATTTCGGCCTTCCTCTCTTTTTCTTTCTTTTTTTCATTTGATATTTGTAACTTCAATTAGTCCTCCATGACCTGTTTTGGAGTTAATGGCACAAGTGTAATAGGTTTCCCTTTAAGAGTGAAAGAATACCTATTTGTGAATCCATCATGCGTAACCTTGAGATCATACTGCCATGGTCTTCCCAACAATAAATGGCATGCATGCATAGGAACCACATCACAAAGTACCTCATCCTCATATTTGCCAATGGATAATGCCACCAACACTTGTGATATAAATCTGTGGGAAAGGAATCCATTGAACCCACAATCAAATTGAAAACTCACCCAAGAAAGCCAAACTCAAGTCAATGGATGGAGAATCTAGACCCGATGAGAACTCGTTTCAAGAACCTAGATTATATTAAAATCTAGACCCGATGAAGAAATCGTCTCAAGAACCCAGATTATAAGGAGGAACGTCACAAAGGTTGTGATTTACCTTTGATAAGTTCAATTAAGAACAAGAGGAGTAAAACTCAACTCACAATAAATAAATCATCAAATTTCATAAACTCTCAAATGAGGCTACAAAGTGTTTTTAAACCAAAACCTAATTGAAACCCTAACCCAAAATAAATCCCTTGCTTCCAAAAATACCCTCGGGTGAACAGTGCTGCGGCTACAGTACTCGCTACAGTACATCTTGTAAACCCTAGTTCCAAAAAATGTAATTTTCCAAATAAGCCCTTGGCCAAAATACAAGGCCTTCCCAAAAATCCTAATTTATAAAAATTAGACATATGCGGGCCAAACATCTAACTAAAGCCCAATTATTCTAAACTAATAAAATAAGCCCGTTAAATGATTTAAACAATTTGAAAGCCTTCAAGTGCCCAAGGCCTTTAGGTCTTGTTATTGCCCTCTTCCATAGCTTGTATCAAATAATTCAAAATTGGATCTTCATTCTTCAAGCCCATTTTGAATGTTAGGCTCTTGCTTGACTTGTCTCAAGATGATTGCATCTATCCTTACATTGCTTCCTTGATCTTCTTAGCTTTTGATCTTGTAATATGCCCATATGGAACTTGCAAATGATCTTTAAAACTAGGTCCATCTTGGTTCCCATAAAAAACCTAATTAAAACCCTAGCCAAAATAAAGCCCTTGCTTCCAAAAATTCCCCTGGATGAATAGTGTCACGGATCCAGTAACTCGCTACAGTACCTCTTTTATACCCTAGTTCCTAAAATGTAACTTTTTAAATAAGACCTTGGCTAAAATACAAGGCCTTCCCAAAAACCCTAGTCCATAAGAAATAAGACATATGGGGGCTAAGCATCCTCAAGCCCATTTATTCTAAACTAATAAATTCTTTAACAAATTAAAGGCCTTCAACAACAATAGACCCAAATAATAATTCTACGTCTTGTCTTCCACAGCTTGTATCAAGTGGATCAAAACTAATTCTCCTTCTTTCAATCCCATCTTGAGTGTTTTGCTCTTGCTAGACTCTTCCCAAGTGGATTGCACCAATCCTTATATTGCCTCATTGATCTTCTTGGCTCTTGACCTTGTAATTAGCCCATCTAGAACGATCTTTAAGACTAGGTCCAAGTTTTTAAATGACAAACAATCCTCCCAAGTTTTTAAATTCTTATGAACAACAGTGCGTAAAAGCTGAGTTAAAGTCCTATTAACAACTTCAGTCTGACCATCAGTCTGCAGATGACAACTAGTGGAAAAATAAGAGTTTAGTATCCAATTTTCCCCACAACACCTTCCAAAAGTAGTTAAGGAATTTAACATCCCTATTAGAAACAATACTCATAGGTACACCATGAAGTAGCACTATCTCCTTGAAAAATAAGTCAGCTATGTTTGTGTCATCAACTGTTTTATGGCATGGAATGAAATGTGTCATCTTACAAAATCTATCCACAACCACAAAAATAGAATCTCTACCCCTTTTTGTCCTAGGCAGCCCAAAAACAAAGTCTATAGATATGTCTACCCATGGATCAATAGAAACTAGTAAGGGTGTATATAACCTATGTGGCAAAACATTAGATTTGGCATTTCTACATGTAATGCACCTGCCATAAATGTGATTGACATCTTTCTTCATCTTATGCCAAAAGAAATGTTCATGCAAAATGTCTAAATTTTTCTTAACACCGAATTGTCCCATTAATCCCCCACCATATGCCTCACGCACCAATAACTCACGCATAGAACAACTTGGCACACAAAGTTTGCTTTCTTTAAACAAATAACCATCATGCTTGTAAAACTTATCAAATGCCGCCTTATCACATGCCATATACATATCAGAAAAATCAACATCAGAGGCATATATGTCTTTCACATATTCAAACCAAAGCATTTTAGCACTCATAGAAGTAAGAAGAACATACCTCCGAGATAAAGCATCAGCGACAATATTCTCCTCACCTTTCTTGTATTGGATGACATATGGAAAGGTCTCAATGTATTCCATCCACCTAGCATGCCTTTTATTCAACTTACCTTGACCCTTGATATGCTTCAATGATATATGATCGGTGTGGATCACAAATTCCCTAGGCCACAGGTAGTGCTGCCAAGTCTCTAAGGCACGGACAAGAGCGTCAAGCTCTTTATCATAAGTAGGGTATTTCAGGGACGCCCCACTTAGCTTCTCACTGAAGAAGGCAATGGGTCATCTATCTTACATCAAAACGGCTCCAATCCTTATTCTCGAGACATCACATTCAATCTCAAAAGATTTGTTAAAGTTAGGTAATGCTAACACAGGTGTAGAGCACAACCTTTCCTTAACAGTGGCGAAAGCATTCTCTTGATTAACCCCCCAATGAAACCCAACTTCTTTTTAATTACTTCAGTGAGTGGTGCAGTAATGGTGCTAAAGTCTTTAACAAAACACCGATAAAAGCTAGCTAAGCCATGAAAGCTTCTTACCTTAGTGATACTTTTTGGCGTTGGCCTTGACTTTCTCTTCATCCATCTCAATACCTTTTGTACTAACAACATAACCAAGAAAAATAACTTTTTCCATGCAAAAGGTACATTTATTGAAATTACCATGAAACTTTTCACATCTCAACACCTAAAGCACATATCTCAAATGTTCAATATGTGCCTTAGTAATTCAGAGGAAACAAAGGAGTTTCAGAGGCAAGTTGAGGATTTGATGAGCAAGGGGTACGTGAGGGAGAGCATGAGCCCATGTGCAATACCAGGGCTACTAGTGCCAAAAAAGGATGGGACATTGAGGATGTGCATTGATTGCAGGGAGGTCAACAATATCACGGTAAAGTATCGCCATCTCATTCCTAGATTAGATGATATGCATGATGAAATGTATGGTTCATGTATTTTTAGTAAAATTGATCTTAAAAGTGGGTACCATCAAATTATAATGAAAGAAGGTGATGAATAGAAAACTGCTTTTAAGACTAAGCATGGGCTTTATGAATGGTTGGTTATGCCATTTGGACTTACAAATGTGCCCAGTACTTTCATGAGATTAATGGTCATACTTGCGTTCATAGGCAAGTTTGTGGTTGTGTACTTTGATGATATCCTAGTGTATAACAAGGATTTAAATGAAGATATTGAGCATTTGAGATATGTGTTTGATGTGTTGAGATGTTAAAAGTTGTATACTAATTTCAAGAAATGTACCTTTTGTATGGAAAAGTTTGTTTTTCTAGGTTATGTTGTTAGTATAAAAGGTATTGAGGTGGATGAAAAGAAAGTCAAGGCCATCAAGGAGTGGCAACCACCAAAAAGCATCACTGAGGTAAGAAACTGTCATGGCTTAGTGAGTTTTTATCGGCATTTTGTTAAAGACTTTAGCACCATTGCTGCACCACTCACTGAAGTAATTAAAAAGAATGTTGGGCTTCATTGGGGGGTTGATCAAGAGAATGTTTTTGCCACTATTAAGGAAAGGTTGTGTTCTGCACCTCTATTAGCATTACCGGACTTTGACAAAATTTTTGAGATTAAATGTGATGCCTCAGGAATAGGAATTGGAGCCGTTTTGATGTAAGATAGGCCACCCATTGCCTTCTTTAGTGAGAAGTTAAGTGGGGCGTCCCTAAAGTACCCTACTTATGATAAAGAGCTTTATGCACGTGTTCATGCCTTGAGACTTAGCAGCACTACCTGTGGCCTAGAGAATTTGTGATCCACACCGATCATGAATCATTAAAGCATCTCAAGGGTCAAGGTAAGTTGAATAAAATGCATGCTAGGTGGATGGAATACATTGAGACGTTTCCATATGTCATCCGATACAAGAAAGGTGAGGAGAATATTGTTGCTGATGCTTTATCCCGGAGGTATGTTCTTCTTACTTCTATGAATGTTAAAATGCTTCGGTTTGAATATGTGAAAGACATGTATGCCTATGACGTTGATTTTTCTAATGTGTATATGACATGTGATAAGGCAGCTTTTGGTAAGTTTTACAAGCATGGTGATTATTTGTTTAAACAAAGCAAAATTTGTGTGCCAAGTTATTCTATGCTTGACTTATTGGTATTTGAGGCACATGGTGGGGGATTAATGGGACACTTTGGTGTCAAAAAAAATTTAGACATTTTGCATGAACATTTCTTTTGGCCTAAGACGAAGAGAGATATCAATCGCATTTGTGGCAGGTGCATTACTTGTAGAAATGCCAAATCTAAGGTTATGCCACATAGGTTATATACACCCTTACCCGTTCCTAGTGAGCCATGGGTAGACATATCTATGGACTTTGTTTTGGGGCTGCCTAGGACAAAACGGGGTATAGATTCTATTTTTGTGGTTATGGATAGATTTATGGCGGGGCTACTCCACACTATAAAATAGATGATGCCACAAACATAGCTAACTTATTTTTCAGGAAAATAATGCGACTCCATGGTGTGTGATATGAACCCGCGGGAAAAGGAATCCCTTGAACCCACAATCAATTGAAAAACTCACCCAAGAAAGCTAAACTCAAGTCAATGGATGGAGAATCTAGATCCGATGAGAACTCATTTCAAGAACCTAGATTATATTAAAATCTAAACCCGTTGAAGAACCCGTCTCAAGAACCCAAATTACAAGGAGGAATACCACAAAGGTTGTGATTTACCTTTGATAAGTTCAAAAGTTTAATCACGAACAAGAGGAGTAAAACTCAACTCACAATGAATAAATCATCAAATTTCATAAACTTCTTAAAATGAGGCTACAAAGTGTATTTAAAGCTAAACCTAATTGAAACCCTAACCCAAAATAACCCCATGTCTTCCAAAAATAGCCTTGGATGAATAGTGCTACGTGAACAGTACCGCGGCTACAGTATCGCTACAGTACCTCTCTTCAAAACCCTAGTTCCTAAAATTGTAACTTTCCAAATAAGCCCTTGGCCAAAATACAAGGCCTTCCCAAAACCATACTTCAAAAGAAATCAGACACATGTGAGCCAAATATCCTCAAGCCCACTTATTCTAAACTAAAATAAATACTTTAACAAATTAAAAGCCATCAATAACAATAGGCCCAAATAGTCTAAGTCATGTTTTCCACTGTTTGTATCAAATGAATAAAAATTGAATCTTTTTCATTCAAGCCCATCTTTAATGTTGGGCTCTTGCTAGACTCATACCAAGTGGATTACACCAATCATTGCATCGCCTCCTTCATCTTCTTAGATCTTGAGCTTGTAATTGGCCCATCTGACTTGCAAACGATCTTTAAGACTGGGCCCACCTTGGTTCCCATCATTGCCCCTCTTCTCAAAAGGATTCGACCTTGAATCTCCAACTGGATCAAAGGGAAAAATGTTAGTAACATTAAAAATAGCAGAAACATGATACTTACTTGGAAGATCTACTTGATATAAATTTTCCTTAATTTTTTCAAGAAATTTGAAATGTCCATCCAAGTTACTCCTGTCATCAATAAGTAAAGACATTAAATCTAAAGGAGTAAATGGATTAAGTCTATAACCAATCTCAAAATGTGAAAACTTATTAGTAGCATGAACACTCAAATTATATGTAAACTCAATGAATGGTAAACAATACTCCAACAAATGTTCATGAAATATATCTAAAGTCTTCCTTACACCAAAATGACCACTCCAACTATATGCAAACTCAATGAATGGCAAGCAAAACTCGCGCAAACGTTCATGCAAGATGTTAATAAATGACAAATGATACTTTCAAAAATGTTCATGCAATATGTCGATGAATAGCAAATGATACTCCCATAAACGTTCACGTAACACATTAATGAATGGCAAAGGATTCTCCAACAAACATTTATGCAATATCTCAATAAATGACAAATAATACTCTCACAAATGTTCATGCAATAGGTCTAAAGTCTTCTTTGTACCAAAATGACCACTTCAATGATATGCAAACTCAATGAATGGCAGGCAATACTTCCACCCATGGTCACGCCACACATTTAAAATCCTTTTCATACCAAAATGACCCAACAAACCACATCCATGTAATAGCATCTTACGCATAAGACTAGTAGGCTCACAAAGTTTATCATCTCTAAACAAATACCAATCTAGTCTATAGCATTTACCAAATGATGCCTTGTCACAGTCTCCATACACACTAGCAAAGTCATCATCATTAGCATGCAATTCCTTATTATATTCAAATATCAATAATTTTGCATCTAAAACGAAGACAATGACATACCTTCTTACTAAGGCATCAACCACAAGATTTTCCTTACCATGTGTGTATTGGATTATATGAGGAAACGTCTCAATATAGTCCTTCCACTTAGCATGCATTCTAGTCAACAACTTACCTTGTCCACTCAAGTGTGTCAAGGACTCATGTTCTTCAAAGAAAGGTCGGGTTGGAATTGTCGCACCTGGCACAAAATCAATGTAGTGCTCTATCTCCCTAATAGGTGGCAATCCACTAAACACACCGTTAGGAAACATGACCTCATATCCCTGCAACAAAGAAACAACAACACTAGGTAAAGAGTCGTTAAATTCGTTAGTATAAAAGCTTGCCTTAGCATAAAATCTCACTTTTATTTTTCCGTTTCTCTCTACAATCTCTCTTCCTGTTTCCTCCCATGGCTCAACTCTTTTTTCATGACTTCCAGCCACCTCTCTATTTTCTTTTTCACTCTCTCTTTCTTTTGATGTTTCGATCTCATTCTCTTTTTTCTTATCACTCTCTTTTTTTCTTTCACTCTCCTCTTTTTTTGAACTTTCAATCTCACAAATGTTTTTCAACTCTCTCTTTTTTTCTTGAGGTTTCAGCCTCAGCCTCATCTTTTTTTTAGGTGGTTCAATCTTTCTCTTTGCTACAACTCCATTATTCCTATCCCACTTTGATTTCCAAAGAGTGCTAGAAACCGAAGTGTACATTGCTGTACCATCTCTCTTTAACTGCATCGCAACCTTCATAGCCATGTGCACCATGTCCTCTACCTCCACAGAATGTTGCAACTCAACTACATTGGCTATCTCCCTATTCAACCCACTAAAAAATCTAGCCATTGTGGCCTCCTGATCCTCCACTACATTAGCTCGAATTATAGCTACCTCCATCTCCTTATGGTAATCCTCTACACTCCTAGACCTCTGTGTAAGATTTTGTAATTTTTGGTAGAAGTCTCTATAGTAGTGGCTAGGTACAAATCTCCGCCTCATGATAGCTTTCAACTCTCTCCATGTTTCTACAGGCCTCTCAAGATTCCTCCTCCTGTTGGTCACTAATTGATCCCACCAAATAATAGCATAATCAGTGAACTCAATTATCGCCAACTTCACTTTCTTCTCCTCAGAGTAATTATGACAATCAAACACCAACTCTATTTTTTTCTTCCGCTCTAGATAAACCTTTGGGTCAGTTCTACCTTGGAAAGATGGTATTTTCATTTTGATGCTTCCAAGGTTCCTATCTACTTCATCTCGACCCCTTGGGTTTCCCCTAAGTCCTCTTTCATGCCTAACTCCTCTATGTCTACCCAATCCAACTTCAGATGTTAGGTCTTCCTCATCCTCATCTCTCCCACCATACATATTTCTAATCAGGACTTCTCATTGGTCCATCCTATCCCTCACTTCACCCAACACTAAGTTCAACAGCTCAAACTGTTGTTGCATGGCTTGCAACACAAAGGATGAGTTATCTGCCACTTCCCCCCAAAGCCACATCTCCCAAGTAAGTAGAGAAGAAATTTCCAGTTTACATGGTCATACACTTTCTCCATGTCTAACTTGCAAAGTAAGCCAGGTTCTCTAGACTTCAAACGACCATCCAAGACTTCATTAGCGATAAGAACTAAGTCAAGAATTTGTCTACCTTTGACAAACGCATTCTGCGGATTCGAAATTAATTTTTTCACCACTGAGCTTAGTCTATTTGCTAACACTTTGGATATGATCTTGTACATCCCATTCACTAGACTAATGGGGCGATAGTCTCTCACATCCCAAGACCCCACCTTTTTAGGAATGAGGGTTAAGAAAGTGGCATTGAGACTCTTTTCAAAGCAAGCATTAGAATGAAATTCCTGAAAAACTTGCATTGTATCTTCCTTGATCACCCCTCAACAAACTTGAAAGAAACCCAAAGTAATGTGCTGCACAATAAGAATGTTAGTGGAAAACCTCATTCACTCCCTTACGTATTTACACTCGAATAATGACACTCCACTCGTGTTTCACACTTAATTGGCTTTTTTCCCGATAATAGTCTCACACTCTCTTGCCTTTTACCTCAATAGTTTTCTCGCTCAAGTTTTTTAAGAACAAGTTGAACTAAATCAAGACAATACAATCTTGTAATTATTCCAACCAGTAATATAGATCCAAGACACAAGAACAAGAAACAAGGAATGAATAAAATGATACAAGACACAAGAAATTTAGACAAGGGAAAGAATAATGATAAAACAAGATACTCACTAGAAAGATGTTTTCAGCCCCTTTGATGATAAAACTCAATTAACAAATGTATTTCTTTCTCTTTGTAGTAACTCTGTAGCAACCTATGAGTATGCCACTCTTTTTTTTGAATTTTTTTTTTTGAATTTTTTTTCTTTTTCTTTTCTTTTCTTTTCTTTTCTCTAATTCAATCACAAACAGCAATATTCAATTGAAAATCAAGCAATTGAATTCAAACACACAAGAATTGACAAAGAAATTATAAGAGAATCAATTATACGGCACTCCAAACAATTGACAAATTTAGAGATGCAAGAAACCCTAGAATTTCAAAACCCTAGGATCAACAACACAAAACCCAAATGGACAAGACAATTTTGGCAGCCCAAGCTGATGTAATTTAGCAACTTTTTTTTTTTTTGAATGTTTTTTTTCAAAACCCTAGAACAAGGAAGCCCTAGTATTCAATATGCAAGAAATAAAGGATAGAATCAGACCTGATTGGAAACTGAGCTCTAAATACCAAATGATATGAACCCGTGGGAAAAGGAATCATTTGTACCCACAATCAATTGAAAAACTCACCCAAGAAAGCCAAACTCAAGTCAATGGATGGAGAATCTAGACCCAATGAGAACTCGTTTCAAGAACCTAGATTATATTAAAATTTAGACCTGTTGAAGAACCCGTCTCAAGAACCCAAATTACAAGAAGGAACGCCACAAATGTTATGATTTACCTTTGATAAGTTCAAAAGTTCAATCAAGAACAAGAGGAGTAAAACTCAACTCACAATGAATAAATCATCAAATTTCATAAACTTCTTCAAATGAGGCTACAAAGTGTATTTAAAGCTAAACCTAATTGAAACCCTAATCCAAAATAACCCCATGTCTTCCAAAAATAGCCCTGGATGAATAGTGCCATGTGAACAGTACCACGACTATAGTATCACTACAGTACCTCTCTTCAAAACCCTAGTTCCTAAAATTGTATTTTTTCAAATAAGCCCTTGGCCAAAATACAAGGCCTTCCCAAAACCATACTTCAAAAGAAATCAGACATATGTGGGCCAAATATCCTCAAGCCCACTTATTCTAAACTAATAAAATAAATACTATAACAAATTAAAAGCCATCAATAACAACAAGCCCAAATAGTCTAAGTCATATTTTCCACTGCTTGTATCGAATGAATCAAAATTGGATCTTCTTCATTCAAGCCCATCTTGAATGTTGGGCTCTTCCTAGAGTCATACAAAGTGGATTGCACCAATCATTGCATCGCCTCCTTCATCTTCTTGGCTCTTGAGCTTGTAATTAGCCCATCTGACTTGCAAACGATCTTTAAGATTGGGCCCACCTTGGTTCCCCTCAGTGTGCCCAGGAGTATTATTTCTGATAGGGATGTTAAATTCCTTAGCTACTTTTGGAAGGTGTTGTGGGGGAAATTAGGTACTAAGCTCTTATTTTTCACTACTTGTCATCCGCAGACTGATGATCAGACTAAAGTAATTAATAGGACTTTAACTCAGCTTTTACGCATTATTGTTCATAAGAATTTAAAGACTTGGGAGGATTGTTTGCCATTTATAGAGTTTGCATATAATAGGACCATGCATACTTTCATATTCTCCTTTAGAAATTGTTTATGGTTTTAATCCACTTACTCTTTTAGATTTTGATACCTTTACCTGTTGATGGCAGGAGTAGCTTGGATGGACAAAAGAAGGCGGAGTTGGTGAAGTCAATTAATGAGAGGGTACGGCTTCAAATTGCCCAAAAGAATGAAATCGTTGCTTCCCAAGCCAATAAAGGGTGAAGGCGTGTCATCTTTGAACCAGGAGATTGGGTTTGGGTTCACATGTGCAAAGAAAGATTCCCAGCTCATATAGGAGGACTTAGTTGCATCTTCAAGGAGATGGACCAATCCAAATTCTTGAGAAAATTAATGACAATGCATATAAAGTGGATCTTCCAGATGAGTATAATGTTTCTGCTACCTTCAATATTTCTGATCTTTCTCCTTTTGATGTAGCTGAAGATTCAAGGTCAAATCCTTTTGAGGAGAGGGGGAATGATGGGAACCAAGGTGGGCCTAGTCTTAAAGATCCATTGTAAGTTCCAGATGGGCCAATTACAAGATCAAGAGTCAAGAAGATCAAGGAAGCAATGCAAGGATTGGTGCAATCTACTTGGGATGAAGCTAGGGGTGTTCATCTGGGTTCTAACCCGAAACCTGGGTATACCCGGACCGGAACCCGAGTTTCAAACCCGGGCCAGAACCCGGACCGGGTTGGTCTGGGTCAGTTTTTGAAACCCGGGTTTCGGGTTGTACCCTTTTTTTTTTTAAGCATCTGGGACCTCAATTTACTGAGTATAAAGACACTATTCCAGTATCAGTAGACCTTGTGAGAAGGATTCATCTGAAACGAAAATGGAAGAAGAAAGTGAAAGAGTAAGTATGCGTACATTTTTCAAGAAACCCAACAAAAGAAATAGAGAAATGAAACAATGATAAACCCCCGTGAAAGGAATGTCTCGGATGAATCTTCTGCCATGCAGCTCTACAGAGCAAAGGAGGCTTGTAAATGACGTGGGTTCGAGGTTTAGAGATGAAGACCTTCGAACCCCGGAAGAAATAGGAAGAAGAAGACGGAATCACCAGATCTACCCAAATTTACATTTATTGTCCACAGATTGGGAGAGAGAGAGGTCTGAACAGATAATAAAAAGAACAAACAAGCTTGTACCTGACATACAGAGCCTGAAATACGTTCTAATTTCTTGGATCCCAAGCTCAAGCACTTCCATCTTCTTCCCATATCTGCTACTCCTCTACATCAAGTAACCATCGAGAGTCATTGATGGATACCCACTTAGCCAAGTTCGAAATAGGGCAGTACCTTTGAATCGACTTCACCAAGTAGTCGCGGTTCCACTTTGAATGTACTGAAAAAAGTAGCAAACCAGTCATTGAGAACTATTTGAAACCCGAAAGAAGATTTGGTTACAGAAATACGAACCTAGAAAAATATGAGGAGAATGCGAAGAGAAGATGGAGGAGCTAGGGTTCGATGCTAGAGAGAATGAATCGTGAGAGCTAGGGTTTACCGTTTAGACGAGAGAGAGAGTGAGAGAGAGATATTTTGGGTACCGCGTTGGCGTGATTTGAGATTTTTGTCTTTTTTTTGAATAGAAACCGGGCATCGCATTTAAAATCCGATACTTGGATTGCATAACCGCATTCAGATCGGATAGAGCTGGGTAAGTCAATCCAGGTTCCGGCCTGGATTATATTCAGTCTGAAAACCGCATCCAGAATTCGGTTATCAAGGTTTCGGACAAGATTGGGAAAAAACCCAGCCCATATGAACAGTGCTAAGCCCAACACTCAAGATGGGCTTGAAAGAAGGAGAACCAGTTTTAATCCACTTGATTCAAGCTGTGAAAGACAGACATAGAGATAGGGCCTATTGTTATTAGAGGCTTCCAATTTGGTTAAATGATTTATTTTATTAGTTTAAAATAAGTGGGCTTGCCAATGCTTGGCCCACATGTGTCTTATTTCCTATGAACTAGGGTTTTGGAAAGGCCTTGTATTTTGGCCAATGACTTATTTGGAAAGTTACTTTTTAGGAACTAGGGTTTCAAGAATATACTGTAGCCAAATTACTGTAGCAGAATTACTATTCATGCAGGGATATTTTTGGGAGAAAGGGTTTTAATTAGGTTTTAGTTTAAATACCCTTTGTAGCCTCATTTTACATATTAGACAATATTAAATTTCATTGTGAGTTGAGTTTACTCTTGTTCTTGATTGAACTTTTGAACTTATCAAAGGTAAATCACAACTGTTGTGGCTTTCCTCCTTTTAATCTGGGTTCTTAAGACAAGTTTTTCAACAGGTTTAGATTTTAATATAATCTAAGTTCTTGAAACGAGTTCTCAACGGATTTAGATTCTCCATCTATTGACTTGATTTTGGCTTTTCTTGAGTTAATTTTTCAAATTGATTGTGGGTTTAAGGGATTCCATTTGTAACACCCCGCCTAAACTGGCCCTTAGGCCTTGACCTTAGTAGCCTTAATCCTAATTAATTAGGCGTTGAGCTATTTGAGAATAAGAACATTTTGAATATTTGATTTGGCAAAATAGACATATACTTTGGGTTTAGAAGAATTATTAGGAGATTCTAGTGCAATATTGATTTTTGAGGAAAATGAAATTCTTAGAAGTTGATTGGAGAAATTTTAGTGATTTATTAACTTTGAGGATAAGAAGCCAAGACGGCCATAAGGGAATGGCACATGGCACATTGGATGGTTGCCACAATAATGGGCTAAGCAATTTGGGTAAAAATTCTTGATGGACTTAGGAAGGCCCAAGAGATTGGTTTATTGAGGGCCCAAACTTTTTGGGTATAAAGCCTTAGAGAGACACTAAGGCATTAGGCCCAACTTGATGGACACTAGACATAACTTGATGGACATAAGACTTTAGGCCTCTAATGCACTAAGGATGCGATGGGAGAAGGTTAAGATGTTAAAAAGACCATAGGCCCAATTGGGAGATATAAAGTTTTAAGCTTTTCTTGGAGGACTCTAGAAAATAGGCTCAATAAAAATGACATAAGGCGATTGGGCCTAACTTAGTAAGAGTGGAGGTATTAGGCTATTAATTATGGGTTAATTACTTACATTAAGGTTGATAGTGGGATTAGCGTTGATCATGGTACTTAGTATTAATGAATGATGCACACCAAGGAGCTGGACACGCTAATCATACACGTGAGAATGGAGCTGAATTTGTACAAGACCCTTTGTCACTTCCTAGTGGCCCAATTACAAGACTCAGAGCCAAACGTTTCAAGGAAGCACTAAATGGGCTAATCCAAGAGAATTGGGCTGATTCTAAAAAGACCAAGATGAGCTCAAATAATAATCAAGGCTTAGTCCATGTCATCAAAGCCCAATGATTCCAAAGACCAACTCATTACCCAGCCCATTGTCTAGCACGTTATTTGAAATGTCATTCTGGGAATATTCTAGATGAATTAGCCTACAAGTTATATCTCATTGGAAAGCCTCATTGATATGAACCGTGGGAAAGGAATCCCTTGAACCCACAATCAAATTGAAAACTCACCCAAGAAAGCCAAATTCAAGTCAATGGATGGAGAATCTAGACCCGATGAGAACTCGTTTCAAAAATCAAGATTATATTAAAATCTAGACCCGTTGAAGAACCTGTCTCAAGAACCCAGATTATAAGGAGGAACACCACAAAGGTTGTGATTTACCTTTGATAAGTTCAAAAGTTCAATTAAGAACAAGAAGAGTAAAACTCAACTCACAATGAATAATTTATCAAATTTCATAAACTTCATAAACTGTGGCTACAAGGTGTATTTAAAGTAAAACCTAATTGAAACCCTAGCCCAAAATAAACCCCCTTTCTTCCAAAAATAACCCTAGATGAATAGTGCCACGTGAACAGTACCGCGGCTACAGTATCGCTACAGTACTTCTCTTCAAAACCCTAGTTCCTAAAAATGTAACTTTCCAATTAAGCCCTTGGCCAAAATACAAAGCCTTTCCAAAAATCCTAGTTCATAAAAATAAGACATATGTGGGTCAAATATCTAAAGCGCAATTATTCTAAACTAATAAAATAAGTCCTTTACATAATTAAACAATTTGAAAGCCTTCAAGTGCCCGAGCCCATTTTGTATCAAATCATTCAAAATTGGATCTTCATCCTTCAAGCCCATTTTGAATGTTGGGCTCTTGCTTGACTCGTCCCAAGTGGATTGCATCTATCATTGCATTGCTTCCTTGATCTTCTTAGCTCTTGATTTTGTAATATGCTCATATGAAACTTGTAAATGATCTTTAAAACTAGGTCCAGCTTGGGGCCCATCACTCATGTCTCTACTTTCTAACGCATCAAACGGTGTGCAATTTGGAGTTTTCTATAGGAAGTTAAAAGGTTTTTACTGAAGGGTGTGAAAGGCTGGTGGGATGTTGTGAATTTTCAAACTTTCTTGTCTTTTGGAATTCCCTAAGTAATAGTTTTCAGATTTTCTTGTCTTTTGGAATTCTCTAGGCAATATAGTCTTTTAAAATTCTCATGTCTTTTGAAATTACCCATGCTTGGAGGGTTGTTTCAAGTATAATATATAAGGGCATTTCGAATTTGAATGGACAGATTATGTTTTCAAAAAATTATGATAATTGTGAGGCCTTGTGTTCCTCTTCGTTCTTCAAAGAACTCTTAAACTTATCAAGTTAATCTTGTGGCGTTCAAACAACCAAACTTATCACCTTGATTCCTGAGAGATCTTAGGTTTTCTTGGTGTGGCATTTCTATCCTTTGTAGTCTTGGTTTTCATCTATTTAGGTGATGGGTCAAGACTCAACAAATCTTATCTATACGATCTTGGGGTTCCAAACCATCATTGTTATCGGGTTTCATCACAATCATTGGTGGAGTCCATATCAATAAGCTAAGGATTAGAGAGGCAAGCCTATTAATAATTTTGGTGAGGTTTTTAGGACTTTAGAGCATTCATGGTCCTAGCCTAAGAAAACCTTGAACCAAAGAAAAAAATTCATTTTCCTATTCTCTACTATTAAAAAAAAAGAAAAGAAGAAGAAGAAGAAAAAAAATCGAAAAAAAAAAGAGTATACGATTCCAGTAAGAAAATTTCTTCCTTTCAATCTTGTTTCTCACCTTATTCAAATTCTTGATCTTTTGATGAGTTTTGGTTGTTTCTCATATTTGAATTACTGCTGGATTATTTTGAATTAGTTTATTGAAGTTTGATTAAGAACTAAAGAAGACACAAAAGAGTGTAAAAAGGCAAGAGTGTGTGAGACCATAAGAGGGTAAAAGCCGTTTAGAGTGAAAATACGAGTGCAAGTGTATCAATTCTTGAGTGGAACACGTGAGGGAGTGCTTGTAAGGATTCTAACCTTGTTTTGCAGATTTTAAACATGTCCAATAATCAAGAAGAAGACACAATCGAAAAATTTCGACAACAGGCAGTTCCGAACCTCCAAATGCAAGCGTTGTTAGGGGAGATGAGGCGTATGTTGAGGGCTGAACTAGATCCTATTCACGAGAGGTCGGAGAGGGTAGAAGCGGGAATTCCTAGGGGACAGCAAGAAGACATCCCTAATAGGCAGCAAGGTGGGTGTGTCCCGTGGCGGAATGTTGAAGAAAAGGCAGAGTCGGAGGAGTTTGATGAGCCATATTTGAACCGGGGCAGGTTTGAGCATGGGTATGGGAATAAAGAAGCTAGGATGGGTAGGCCTAGGAGGGATAATGATTTAGGAAACATAAAGATTAAAATCCCATCTTTTCAAGGTAAAAATGATCCTGAAGCTTATTTGGAGTGGGAAACTAAAATGGAGATGGTGTTTGATTGTCACAACTATTTGGAGATAAAGAAGGTTAAGTTGGCTGCAATTGAATTCACCGATTATGCCATAGTTTGGTGGGATCAATTACAAATTAGTAGGAGGAGGAATAGAGAGCCACCCATGGACACTTGGGAGGAGCTGAAATACTTATGAGGAAGCGTTTTGTACCCAGCCACTATTATAGGGGATTGTATCAAAAGTTGTAGAGATTAAGTCAAGGTTCCAAGAGTATGGATGAGTATTACAAAGAGATAGAGGTAGCCACGATCTGGGCTAATGTAGAAGAGGACTGGAAAGCCACCATGGCTAGGTTTTTGCATGGTTTAAATCGTGAGATTGCGGATATAGTCGAGATGCAACACTATGTTGAGTTGACGGATATGGTGCATCAATCCATAAAGGTGGAGGAACAATTCAAATAGAAGGGATTGGCTAGGAGGGGACAACCTATGGTTACCACTAATCCGTGGAGGACAGCTCCAAAAAGGGACGAGCAGCTACAAAATAAGCCAAAATTTGAACCCTTTAAGAATGCCAAACCAACGACCTCCACTACTTTAGGTAACACCGAGGCTTCAAGTTCTAAAACATGTGATATTAAGTGTTTTAAATATCAGGGGCAAGGACACATAGCCAGCCAGTGCGTAAACAAAAGGGTGATGGTGATAAACACCCAAGGAGAGCTTGAGTCAAAAAATGAGGAAGAAGTAGATGATGATGACATGCCATCTTTGGAGGCTGCCGATGATGAGCAAAATGCTGTGGTTGGAGATTTATTAGTAGCAAGGCGAGTTCTCAATGTGCAGGTTAAGGAGGAAGAAAGTAATCAAAGGGAGAACTTGTTTCATACTCAGTGCTTTGTAAATAACAAAGTTTGTAGTTTCATTATCGATGGAGGGAGTTGCACAAACACAGCCAGCACTTATTTGGTGGAGAAATTGGCCTTAACTACCTTGAAACATCCTCAACCTTACCGGCTTTAGTGGCTGAATGAATGTGGTGAAATCAAGGTGACAAGGCAAGTGTTGGTGGCATTGTCCATTGGAAAATATGAGGATGAGGTACTTTTTGATGTGGTTCCTATGCATGCATGCCATTTATTGTTGGGAAGACCATGGCAGTATGATCTGAGGGTTACGCATGATGGATTCACAAATAGGTATTATTTCACTCTTAAAGGGAAACCTATTACACTTGTGCCATTAACTCCAAAACAGGTCATGGAGGACTAATTAAAGTTACAAATATCAAATGAAAAAAAAGAAAGAAAAAGAGAGGAAGGCCGAAATTAAAAAAAAGAGTTGAAAGAAAAAGAAAGAGAGAAAAACATTGATTGGAGTGAAAAAGAAAGAGAGAGGATTTTGGCCATACTGAGAGCAAGAGAGGAAAAATTCAGTTACATTGCAAAAAAAAAGTGAGATCAAGAGAGCATTATTTTCACATTAGCCCCTTATTGTACTCATGTACAAGGAAGCTCTTTTATGTACTAATGATCTCATCAATACTTTGCCGAGTGTTTTTTGCGAAATCAATAAATTAATTAAGAAGAAATCAATAGTAGGGTAATTTTTTCTCTATGTTGAGCGATTTTGAGTTTCTCGTGCATGGCGCTCGGTGCCGGCCCTATGCTGCCGCCAGTTTTAGGGAAGGATGGGGAGGTTCTTAGACGGGTTACAGAGTCAGGGTCGAATCCTTTGGGCGTGAAGGGTATGTCAGAAAGAAGATTCGTGGAAGTGGTGGGTTCTAATCCTCAGATGCTGCCTTCCGTTCAATTACCCCATAGAGATCCGAAGTTCCAAGATGGTGAGATGTTCTTTGTTTTCACAAAAGCAGAGGTGCAATTGTCAGCTGAACCTTTTAGATTCTCGGTGGTTTAAAGTTCTTACATAGAAGACCTTCGTTGGATCATATTAGGGGTTTTATTCAGAATCGTCGGGGGTTGAAAACAGTCCCTGTTATTGGACAATTGAGGAACCCTCGCAATGTACTGGTGAGAATGGCTCAGGAAGAGGACTTCATATCGGTGATGGCTAGAGGAAACTCTGAACTAATGGGTGTTCCGTTCCAGATTTTTCATTGGAGTCCGGATTTTATAGAGGAGGAGGATTCTCCTTGGGTTCCAGTATGGTTGACGTTGCCAGGTTTACCCCCGAACTATTTCCAGGAGTCAATTTTACAAAGCATTGGGGACGGTTTTGGGAAATATCTCAAACGGGACAACGCTACAGCCTGTGTTACTAGGCCTGAAGAGGCTCGGATTTGTGTTGAGTTAAATGTTTCTTGCCCTCTGAGGCATTCTTTTTGGCTAGGCCCTCCGCATGGTAGTTCCAACCATTTTTAGGAGGTATTTTATGAGGTTGTGCTGAGTTTTTGTGTTTCTTGTAAAAAACAGGGGCATACAGAGGCAAAGTATAAGCGTGGACGAGATCTCAAGCAGAAAAAGGGTATACTGGTGATCGGGGGAAATAAATCGTCTGGAAAAATGGTATGGAAGGAGGTTGTTAATGCAGATAAAGTGGAGGAACAACCAGTAACGCAAGTTGAGGTTGGAGAGGGGTCAAAGTCTCGACGCCAGGAAATCTTGGAATCAATTCAGGCAAGAAAAAAAGAAGGTTTCGATTGTGTTGATAAGGTACTTTTCCTTTCGGAAGTGGGTGTGGTTCATGATCAGTGTAAGGAGGCTATGTTGGAGACAACAGGGAATGGAATGTTGCAAATTATATAGGATTCTAATGCAGAGATGCAGTGCTCCGATAGGATGGTGTCTAACTCTAATATGGAATTGAGAGAGCAGGGTTTGCTGGAGATTGTATTGCCAATACATGCTCTGAATGCTAGTCCTGAGAAGTGGAGTGATATGGCTGAGGATGAAGATACAGATTCAGATTCCAATTCAGATCAGAGTCTGACTGTTTCTCATCCTAGGAGTTTGTTGCGAATGGTTGATGAGGCTTTAGAATTTGAAATTGGTGGTCTGCCTCGAGAAGTCTGTTTTACTGAGAATGAGTTGTTGGAAGGAACTGCAGTATCTCGAGCGGCTTTTGATGGTGAGCAAGATGGTGAGTTAAATGAATTAGCTACGAAAAGTTTTGACTCGGATCCTGATATGAATGTTTCTTTGAAAAAAGGAAAGGGGGTGAGGAAGGAGAAATCTATTGTTGTGTTGGAACGTCGTACACGTTCCAAAAAATTTATTTGATTTTTATGTCTTGCTTGATTTGGAATATTACGGGTATTATTTCGTCAAAACTTAGACTTCGGCGTATTTTGAATAAGAGTCAGCCGTTGGTGGTGGCTATTTTGGAACCTTTCGTTGGTGTTAATAAATGTAGTCGTTGGGCTAGATGGATGCGGCTACAATTCTTTGTTACTAATTCGGATAGGGGAGGAAAAGTTTGGTTATTTTGGTCTGCGGAAGTGGAATTTCAGATCATCTCTTTATCTGATCAAGCCATTTCTGGATGGTTTTCTTCTGGTTCGAAGCGTGTACTAGCATCGTTTGTGTATGCTAGCTGCTTTCGTGATAAAAGGTGTGAGTTATGGGAGTATTTAAGGCAGATAGATCCTTGTGGGATGCCTTGGTTCATTGGGGGTGATTTTAATATTATTCGTAATGATAGTGAAAAAGTTGGGGGAGTGTTTCAGGCCTCTCGGTCTAAGGAGGAGTTTAATCATTGTATTCATGATTGTTCTTTGGTTGGTCTGCCTTACAAAGGAAATCGTTTATCTTGGTGTAATGGTCGCCTTGGTGGAAGTCATATTTGGGCTAGACTAGATAGAATTCTAGTGAATTTGGAATTTATTAATGTCTTCGAGGGGGCGAGTACTGTTTATCTGCCTCGTACATCATCTGATCATGCTCCTATGTTGACCAGTTTTTTCAAACAAAGACAGAATGTTGTGATGCCGTTTCATTTTCTTCGGATGTGGGGTTCTCATGAGGGTTTTATTCCATTGGTTAAAGGTAGTTGGGAGGCACATGTAGAAGGCTGTGCTATGGTGCGGATCAGTAAAAAGCTTAAACGATTGAAAGGCGAGTTGATGAAGTGGAATAGAGAAAGCTTTGGGAGGGTTGACGTGGAAATACAAAGGCTTGAAGAGAAAATTCCATGCCTGGAGGAGGAACTGGCCAGATCATTCTCTACGGAGGTGGAAAGTGATTTGATGTGTGCTAAACAGAATCATCAACTTTGGGTTAATCGGGAGGAAATGTTGGCTTGTCAAAAATCAAGGATTAAATGGTTGGCGAAAGGTGACTCAAATACTAAGTTTTTTCATGCAGCCATGAGGATGAAGAAGAATAATAAAAAAGGTTACGAGGATGACTTTGGAGGATGGCATAGTTCTGGAAGCGGCTGAGGTTGTTAATTCGGAAGCAGTGGCGTTTTTCCAGAATGCGTTAATGTCTTCTTACGTAAACACTAATGTTCCAGAGCTTGACTTGTTGTTGCCAACCGTTTCTGCGGAGGAAAATTCAGCGCTGGTAAGGACGCCTTCAGTGAAAGAGATTAAGGATGCTCTATGGTCGATTCCTATGGACAGCAGTACTGGGCCAGATGGTTTTCCTGCTTCTTTCTTTATGTCGACTTGGGATATTATTAAAGAAGATCTTGTGGAGATGGCAAAGGATTTTTTTGAGGGGCAAACGTTCTCTACTTTTTTTAAAGCAACTAATTTGGTTTCAATTCCAAAAGTGGAAGAACCTGTGGGGTTTGGCCAATTTCGGCCCATTCGTCTTTGTTCGGTTGTTTACAAAATTATGACAAAAATTATGGTTGTTTGATTGGCTCCTATGCTTGATAGAATTATTTCTAAGGAGCAGGTTGCGTTCATGCCAGGTCGAGCTATTTTTGATAATATGGCGGTGGCACAAGAGTTGGTGCAAGGAATAAATCGAAAGGTGCGTGGTGGTAATGTGATGTTGAAAATTGACATGGCAAAAGCGTATGATCATGTCAATTGGAAATTCTTGTTGGAAGTGTTACGTCGGTTGGGTTTTTCAGATAAGTGGCGAAATCTAGTTTTCAATGCTATTTCTTCCCCTTGGTATTCAGTGATGTTGAATGGGTGTTCTAAAGGTTTTTTCCAGGCTTCACGTGGTCTTCGGCAAGGCAATCCTTTGTCGCCTTACCTATTTATTTTGTCTCAGGAAGTGTTATCTAGAATGCTTCAGCAACAATTCAGTTTGGGACGTATTAATCATTATCATCCTGGTGGTGGTACGTTGATCTCTCATTTATTATATGCCGATGATATTTTGATTTTTAAAAATGGTGGTAAGGTGTCTATTAGGAATCTAAAATGTCTACTTTACATCGTTATGAGGAGATGTCTGGGCAGTTGATTAGCCAGAGTAAGTCTACAATTTTTTTTCCCTCCTCTATGGCTATGGATAGAAGGAATGAGCTCCTATCAATTTCGGGATTTGAAGAGGGGGGGTGGCCAAGTTTGTATCTGGGAATTCCTCTTTATGTGGGACGGTTAAAAATTCATCCTTTTGATGGATTCTTGGCTAGGATTCAGAAAAAATTGGCTGGATGGCTTTCAGGGGGAAGATTATTCTCATTAAGCATGTTTTAAATAGCATGCCAATCCATTTGTTATCAGTTTTGAAAATGCCTAAAGCTGTTTTTGTGAGGATTAAACAAATATATTCAGATTTCCTTTGGGGATCTTCGATGGAAGCTAGAAAGCGGAAGTGAGTTTCTTGGGATATGATATGTAAGCCGGTGGAGGAGGGTGGTCTAGGCATTAGAGATTTGATGGAGGTGCAGGCTTCTCTGTTTATGAAATTTGGTTGGCAGTTGCTTACGGGGACCTCAATCTGGGCAGATTTCTTCCGAAAAAAATATTTGGGGCGAGACCATATTTATGATGCTATTCTTTCTAATAAAGGCTCTCGGTTTTGGAAAGGAATTAAAGAGGTAATGCCTAATATAATTCAGAATTCGAAATGGAGAGTTGGGAGAGGGAGTTTGAATTTTTGGATGGATAACTGGGTTGGCTGTGGCCCTTTGAAGGATATATGTGTTGTTATAGGTAGTAAGGATTTGTTGGTTGCTGACGTAGTCGATGAAAGTGGGCCGAAGTTTGAAGTTATCCTAGAGTTGGTTCCAGGAGATATCTTGCAGCAGATTACTGATTCAGGCATGCGGTTGAGACAGTACCCAGATATATTGATCTGGGAACATTCTTTGGAAGGGAAGTTTACTACCAAATCTGCATGGGAGATGTCTCGGAAACATGGAGTAATTTGTGAGTGGAAGAAGTGGTTGTGGCAAGGAAGTGTTTCTAAGAAAATGTCTTTTCTTAGTTGGAGAGCAAAAATGGGTGCACTGCCCACAGATGATGTGATTCAGAGGTTGGGCATTCTGCTAGCCTCTAAGTGTCATTGCTGTGAAATGCCTAATGCGAAAACCCTTCAGCATATTTTGTGTGAGGGGCCGAGTGCTCAAGCTGTGTGGAAATATTTTGCTAATATTTGTCAAGTAAGACTACCGTTGATCAGAAATTGGAAGGGCATGATGACCTTTTGGTGGCATAGAGCAACCAAGCAAACTCAAGTTGGCTGGATCCAAGGAGTACTCCCGATTTTCATTTCTTGGTCTCTATGGAAGGCCCGATGCATGACAAGAATGGAAGGTATTCCTTTTAAGGTAGAAGATACTATTCAGTTTATTAAATTTATTTTGAAAGATGCAGTTGCTGTTTTGAAAAAATTCCAGCAAATACACAAGGATGATAAGTTGGTAATGGAGGCCCTGGGTGTTCCGGTTGTCCCTGTACATAAGAAGCAGATAAGTTTCTTCAGATGGGAGATGCCGGAGAGGGGTTCTGTGAAGCTGAATGTGGATGGTGGAACTCGTTCAAACCCAGGTGAGGCAGGGGGAGGCGGTATGATACGTGACTCAAATGGGAACTGCATAGCCGGTTATGCACATTATTATGGAGTTGCTTCAAACACAGTAGCTAAATGCCGGGCTTTATTAGATGGGCTTTGAATTTGTCAACAACTTAGGCTTCATAATGTGCTTGTTGAATCAGATTCTGCCATGGTCATCAATTGGCTTGCATCCGGAATTTGTCGTCTTTGGTTTCTTTGGGATTTTTGGGAGGAAATTAAGGAGATAGCCGTTGAGATTAATGCTCGGTTTAGGCATATTTTTAGGGACGCAAATATGGTAGCGGATTTTTTGACAAAGGAAGGGATACATGGTGTGAATTCATATTTTTTTGGGTTGGAATTTCAGCATTCTTGGTTGAGAGGTTTGGTGTGTATAGATCGGTTGGGGATTGTTTATATTAGAGAGAAATGAGTTTTTTATTTGGAATTTTTTGTAATTACGGTTTTCCTCCGCCATAAGTGAGGGTTTTTAATAAAATTGGGATATGGGTCTCTTGTGGACAGGGGGCCCTGACTTTTTTAAAAAAAAAAAAAAAATTTGCCGAGCGATATTGTTTCTCTTTTGCAGGAGTTTGAAGATGTCCTTCCTGAAGAGGTACCTTATGGTTTACCTCCAATCTGAGGGATTGAACATCAAATTGATTTCATACCTGATGCATCAATTCCAAACCGACTTGCTTATAGGAGTAATCCCGAAGAGACCAAGGAACTTCAAAGGCAAGTAGGTGAATTATTGGAGAAGGGGTATGTGTGTGAAAGCATGAGTCCTTGTGCGGTTCCGGTGCTATTTGTTCCTAAGAAGGATGGAACATGGAGGATGTGTGTTGATTGCCGAGCCATTAACAACATAACGGTAAAGTATCGTTATCCCATTCCTAGATTAGATGATATGTTGGATGAATTACATGGTTCTTGTGTTTTTACAAAAATTGATCTTAAAAGTGGATATCATCAGATTAGGATGAAGGAAGGTGATGAATGGAAAACTGCTTTTAAAACTAAACATGGTTTGTATGAGTGGTTAGTGATGCCTCTCGGTTTAACTAATGCTCCGAGCACATTTATGCGTTTGATGAACCATGTTTTGCGTGCATTTATTGGTAGATTTGTAGTTGTGTATTTTGATGACAATCTAATTTGTAGCAAAAACTTGGAAGAATGCATTTGAAATATGTTTTGGAAGTTCTAAGGAAAGAAGAGTTGTTTGCTAACCTCAAGAAGTGCACCTTTTGCACGGATAAGCTTGTGTTTCTTGGTTTTGTTGTTAGTAAGAAAGGAATTAAGGTGGATGAGGAAAATGTGAAAGCAATCCAAGAGTGGCCAACACCTACAACAATCAGCCAAGTGAAGAGTTTTCAAGGCTTAGCTAGTTTTTATAAACGGTTTGTGCGTGATTTTAGTAGCTTAGCCGCCCCTCTTATTGAAGTCATCAAGAAAAATGTGCCGTTTAAGTGGGGGAAAGAACAAGAAAAGACATTTAATCTGATCAAAGAAAAGTTAACTAATGCACCTTTGCTTCTTTTACCCAACTTTGCTAAAACTTTTGAAATTGAGTGTGATGCTTCACGAATAGGTATTGGAGCTGTTTTGATGCAAGAAGGCCGTCCAGTTGCCTATTTCAGTGAAAAGTTGAGTAGGGCAGCCCTAAATTATCCGAATTATGACAAGGAGATGTATGCCTTGGTAAGGGCTTTGCAAAATTGGCAGCACTATCTATGGCCAAAGGAATTTGTGATTCACATAGATCATGAATCTTTGAAGCATTTGAAAGGACAAGAAATGTTGAACAAACGCCATGCCAAGTGGGTGAAATTCATTGAAACATTTCCTTATGTGATTAGATACAAGCAAGGTAAGGAAAATGTGGTGGCTGATGCATTGTCCCGAAGGTATGCTTTACTTTCCATTTTAGATACAAAATTGCTTGGCTTTGAATACATTAAGGATTTGTATGCACAAGTGATGGGCCTCAAGATAGACCTAGTTTTAAAGATCCTTTGCAATTTCTATATAGGCCAATTACAAGATCAAGAGCTAAGAAGATCAAGGAAGCAATGCAAGGATTAATGCAATCTACTTGGGACGAGTCAAGCAAGAGCCCAACATTCAACATGGGCTTGAAGGATGAAGATCCAATTTTGATTCATTTGATACAAGCTATGGAAGATCTAGTTTTGATTCATTTGGGCACTTGAAGGCTTTCAACTTGTTCAATTTATTTAAAAGACTTATTTTATTATTTTAGAATAATCGGGTTTAAAGATGTTTAGCCCACATATGTCTTATTTATTATGAATTAGGGTTTTTAGGAAGGCTTCGTATTTTGGCCAAGGGCGAATTTGAAAAGTTATTTTTTAGGAACTAGGGTTTAAAAGCAATGTAGCCGAATTACTGTAGCGCGTACTGTTCACACCGCGACACTGTTCCCTCAGGGGCATTTTTGGAAGGTAGGGATTTATTTATCTAGGGTTAATTAGGTTTTCCTTTAAATACACTTTGTAGCCTAAGTTTATGAAGTTTATGAAATTTGATGATTTATTCATTGTGAGTTGAGCTTTACTCCTCTTGTTCTTAATTGAACTTTTAAACTTATCAAAGGTAAATCATAACCTTTGTGGCGTTCCTCCTTGTAATCTGGGTTCTTGAGACGGGATCTTCAACGGGTCTAGATTTTAATATAATTTAGGTTCTTGAGACGAGTTCTCATCGGGTCTAAATTCTCCATTCATTGACTTGAGTTTGGCTTTCCTCGGTGAGTTTTCAAATTGATTGTGGGTTCAAGGGATTCCTTTCCTGCAGATTTATATCAACAAGATTCTGATTTTGGTGATGTATTCAATGCATGTAAAAAAGTGGCGTTTGGTAAGTTTTATAGGCATGGTGGATTTTTGTTTCAGGAAAAAAAACTATGTGCCTATGTGATATGAACCCGTGGGAAAGGAATTCTTTGAACCCACAATCAAATTGAAAACTCACCCAAGAAATCCAAACTCAAGTCAATGGATGGAGAATCTCGACCCAATGAGAACTCGTTTCAAGAACCTAGCCCAAGATGGGTTCAAATACTCGACCCAATAGACCAAGATGGGCTCAAATAATAATCAAGGCTTAGTCCATGTCATCAAGGCTCAACAAATCTTATCTATACGATCTAAGGGTTCCAAACCATCATTGTTATCGAGTTTCATCACAATCGTTGGTGGAGTCTATATCAATGAGCTAAGGATTAGAGAGGCAAGCCTATTAGTAATTTTGGTGAGGTTTTTAGGACTTTAGAGCATTCATGGTCCTAGCCCAAGAAA
This sequence comes from Cyclocarya paliurus, assembly GCA_029856935.1. Taxonomy (NCBI): domain Eukaryota; kingdom Viridiplantae; phylum Streptophyta; class Magnoliopsida; order Fagales; family Juglandaceae; genus Cyclocarya; species Cyclocarya paliurus. The sequence continues at coordinate 10,756,250 of CM056959.1, read as the reverse complement.
ACCTTGAACCAAACTTTTAGGAGTTCAAGACTAGTTATGGCTCAACTATAAGGAAGTTATAAGGCATTTGGGCCAAACTTGGTATAGAATGGACCCATGGCTCAATTAGGCCAAGTCCAATATTTTCAAGCCCAATTTAGTGGATCTTGAGATTTCTTTTTAACCCTACAAATCTGTAAAATGAGGCCCTCTCATTGAAAGTCCAAGAGACCTTAAACCATAAGCCCATACATTTGGCTCTTTTAAACCCACATGACCCAAAACCATGTTTGGGTTTGTTTCACCATTCAAGACCAAAGGCCCAATACACCATACCATTGGCTTCCTTAAGCTTAAATCACACTCAAAGTACTCAAATTAAGTTTTGAAAATTGGCTAAGGTCATTAACCATCATACTTGAGGTTAGTGTACTTTTAGCCATGCTTTGAAGCTTAATCATGTTTAATCTTTTCTTGAACTTTTTAATTCAAATTTTCTTGAATTAATACTCCCTAAAACCTTGATTAATATCCTATTAATGACTTAGCTAAACCAACCCACATGTCATTATGAAAAATGACATAACAAGCCCAAACCATGCTTCAATCGGTTTTGTGCATTGTCATTTGTAATGCTTGGACTATTTTGCCCTTGGGCCCAACATTTTTGTGGTTTGTACTCAAGTTTAATATGGTCCTTAAACACCTTATGAGACCCTCCCAAAGTCAGTTTGAGCCTTTGATGAAATTACTTGCACAAACCAATTTCTTGAACCAAACCGGGTGCACCTTGGTCTAGTTTGTGTAGGAACCATTTGGATTGAATTTAAACTAGCCTTCTGCCATAGTTTGCACCACCACCCCACACCAAATCCTTCTACACCCAATCATTAAGAAGTACCATGACCATAATGAAAGATTTTGACTCATTTTTGTTGCTCAAAAACATACAAAACTGAACTGATTTTCTACCACCACAAAACCACCTCCATCCACCTGTTTTCAAAGGTTGTTTGATGGTTTTTCTGCTACCCAAATGATGCCCCACGACCAAACCTGCATTCTAGGATCAATGTAGCAACTGTGGAGAGGAGATCATGTGGTTTTAGGCCACTATTCCCCCTACACAAGCTGTCCTAAGCTCATGCAAGCAAATCTGGAAAATTTTCCAGATTTGAGAACCTCCCACTTCACCCAATCACCAAGCACCCAAGCGAACGCCTCTCACCCCTTGGCCTCCTATAAATACTTCCCTCCCCTTCTCATTTCAACCATACCACATCTCCAAGCATCCTCTTTGATATGAACCCGTGGGAAAGGAATCCATGGAACCCACAATCAAATTGAAAACTCACCCAAGAAAGCTAAACTCAAGTCAATAGATGGAGAATTTAGACCCGATGAGAACTCGTTTCAAGAACCTAGATTATATTAAAATCTAGACCAGATAAAGAACCCGTCTCAAGAACCCAGATTATAAAGAGGAACGCCACAAAGGTTGTGATTTACCTTTGATAAGTTCAAAATTTCAATTAAGAACAAGAGGAGTAAAACTCAACTCAGAATGAATAAATCATCAAATTTCATAAACTTGAACAGTACCACAGCTACAGTATTCGCTACAGTACCTCTCTTCAAAACCCTAGTTCCTAAAATATAACTTTCCAAATAAGCCATTGGCCAAAATACAAGGCCTTCCCAAAAATCCTAGTTTATAAAAATTAGACATATGTGGGCCAAACATCTAAAGCCTAATTATTCTAAACTAATAAAATAAGTCCTTTAAATGATTTAAACAATTTGAAAGCCTTCAAGTGCCCAAGGCCTTTAAGTCATGTTATTGCCCTCTTCCATAGCTTGCATCAAATGATTCAAAATTGGATCTTCATCCTTCAAGCCCATTTTGAATGTTGGGCTCTTGCTTGACTCGTCTCAAGTGGATTGCATCTATCCTTGCTTTGCTTTCTTGATCTTCTTAGCTCTTAATTTTGTAATATGCCCATATGAAACTTGCAAATGATCTTTAAAACTAGGTCCATCCAAACTACACCTGTCAGCAACAAGAAAAAATATCAAAGCTAAAGGAGTAAGTGGATCAAAACCATAAACACTTTCAAAAGAAGAATAAGAAATAGTAGTATGCATGGTCCTATTATATGCAAACTCTAATATGGGCAAATGATACTCCCGTAAACATTCATGCAACAAGTCAATGAATGGCAAATGATACTCTCACAAACATTCATGAAACACATTTAAAGTCTTCCTTGTACCAAAATGACCACTCCAATTATATGCAAACTCAATGAATGGCAAGCAATACTCCCACAAACGTTCATGCAACATGTCAATGAATGGCAAATGATACTCCCACAAACGTTCATGAAACACATTTAAAGTTTTCCTTGCACCAAAATGACCACTCCAATTAGATGCAAACTCAATGAATGGCAAGCAATACTCCCACCCATGATCACGCCACATGTTTAAAATATACTTTACATCAAAATGACACAGCAAACCACATCTATGCACTAGCATCTCGCGCATAAGACTAGTAGGCTCACAAAGTTTATTCTTTCTAAACAAATACCAATCTAGTCTATAGCACTTACCAAACGATGCCTTCTCACATGCTCCATACATAGTAGCAAAGTCATCATCATTAGCATGCAATTGCTTATCATATTCAAGTCTCAATAACTTTGTATCTAAAATGATGACAAGGACATACATTCTTTCTAAAGCATCAACCACAAAAATTTCCCTACCTTGTGTATACTTGATTACATGAGGAAATGTCTCAATGAATTGCACCCACTTGGCATGCATTCTATTCAACTTACCTTGTCCATTCATATACGTCAAGGACTCATGCTCTTCAAAGAGAGGTCGAGTAGGAATTGTCGCACTTGACACAAAATCAATGTAGCGCTCTATCTCCCTAATAGGTGGCGATCCACTAAACACACCGCTAGGAATCATGACCTCATATCCCTGCAACAAAGAAACAACAACACTAGGCAGAGAGTCATTAAATTCGTTAGTATAAAAGCTCACTTTTGTTTCTTTGTTTCTCTCTGCAATCTCTCTTTCTTTTTCCTCTTGTGGCTCATCTCTTTTTTCATGACTCTCAGCCACCTCTCTATTTTCTTTTTTATTCTCTCTTTCTCTTGATGTTTCAGTCTCATTCTCTTTTTTCCTTTCACTCTCTTTTTTCTTTTCACTCACTTTTTTTCTTTCACTCACCTCTTTTTTTGATCTCTCGGCCTCACAATTGTTTTTCAACTCATTGTCTCTTTTTCTTGAGGTTTCAACCTCACCCTTATATTTTTTCTTAGGTGGTTCAATCTTTCTCTTTGCTACAACTCCATCATTCTTATCCCACTTTGATTTCCAAGGAGTGCTAGAAACTGAAGTGTACATTGCTGTACCCTTTCTCTTTAACTGCCTCTCAACCTTCATAGCCATGTCCACCATGTCCTCTACCTCCACATAATGTTGCAACTCAACTAGATTGGCTATCTCCCTATTCAACCCACTAAAAAATCTAGCCATCGTGGCCTCCTGATCCTCCACTACATTAGCTCGAATCATAGCCACTTCCATCTCTTTATGGTAATCCTCTACACTCCTAAACCCCTGTGTAAGATTTTGTAGTTTTTGGTAGAGGTCTCTAAAGTAGTGGCTAGGTACAAATCTCTGCCTCATGAGAGCTTTCAACTCTCTCCATGTTTCTACAGGCCTCTCAAGATTCCTCCTCCTATTGGTCACTAATTGATCCCACCAAATAATAGCATAATCAGTGAACCCAATTACTGCCAACTTCACTTTCTTCTCCTCAAAGTAATTATGACAATCAAACACGAACTCTATTTTTTTCTCCCATTTTAGATAAACAGTTCTACCTTGGAAAGATGGTATTTTCATTTTGATGCTCCCAAGGTTCCTATAAACTTCATCTCGACCCCTTGGATTTCCCCCAAGTCCTCTTTCACGCCTAACTCCTCTATGTCTACCAAATCCAACTTCAGATGTTAGGTCTTCCTTATCCTCATCATACTCTTCATTCTTATACACATTCTCAAAACTAGGCTCACGTCGCCTCCTATCTCTCCCACCTTACAGATTTCTAATCAGGACTTCTCGTTGATCCATCCTATCCCTCACTTCGCCCACCACCAAGTTCAATTGCTCAAATTGTTGTTGCATGGCATGCAACACAAAGGATGAGTTATCTACCATCTCCTTTAGTGATGAGTCACTCCTATGAGACATCATAACATGCTACACAAAAAGAATGTTAGTGGAAAACCTCACACTCCCTTACGTGTTTACACTCGAATAATGGCACTCCACTTGTGTTTCACACTTAATTGGTATTTTACCCGATAATAGTTTCATACTCTCTTGCCTCTTACGTCAATAGTTTTCTCGCTCAAGTTCTTTAAAAACTAGTTGAACTAAATCAAGACTATACAACCTTGTATTATTTCAACCAGTAATATAGATCCAAGACACAAGAACAAGAAACAAGGAATGAATAAAATGACACGAGACACAAAGAATTTATACGAGGGAAAGAGTAATGATAAAATAAGATACCCACTAGAAAGATGTTTTCAGCCCCTTTGATGATAAAGCTCAATCAACAAATGTCTTTCTTTCTCTTTATTGTAACTATGTAGCAACCTATGAGTATGCTACCTTTTTTTTTTTTTTGAATTTTTTTCTTTTCTTTTCTTTTCCTTTCTTTTGTTTTGTTTTGTTTTGTTTTCCTTTCCTTTCTTTTCTTTTCTTTTCTCTAATTCAATCACAAACAGTAATATTCAATTGAAAATCAAGTAATTGAATTCAAATACACAAGAATTGACAACGAAATAGAAGATAATCAATGGAACGACACTCCAAGCAACTGACAAACTTAGAGATGCAAGAAACCCTATAATTTTGAAACCCTAGGTGATGCAAACTTAAGCCAAACCCAAAATGCTAAGAATTTCGGCAGCGTACTTTTTGTTTCCTTTTCTTTTTTTGTAACCCTAGAACAATGAAGCCCTAGAATTAAAGATGCAATAAATAAAAGATAGAATCAGACCTAATTGAAAACCGAACTCTGAATACCAAATGATATGAATCCGCGGGAAAGGAATCCCTTGAATTAAATTGAAAACTCACCCAAGAAAGCCAAACTCAGGTCAATGGATGGAGAATCTAGACCCGATGAAGAACCCAGATTACAAGGAGGAACACCACAAAGGTTGTGATTTACCTTTAATAAGTTCAAAAGTTTAATTAAGAACAAGAGGAGTAAAACTCAACTCACATTGAATAAATCATCAAATTTCATAAACTTGTTAAAATAAGGCTACAATGTGTATTTAAAGCCAAACGTAATTGAAACCCTAGTCCAAAATAAACCCCTTTCTTCAAAAAATAGCCCTGGATGAATAGTGCCACGTGAACAGTACCCCGGCTACAGTAATTGCTATAGTACCTCTATTCAAAACCCTAGTTCCTAGAATGTAACTTTCCAAATAAGCCCTTGGCCAAAATACAAGGTCTTCCCAAAAATCCTATTTTTTAAAAATTAGACATATGTGGGCCAAACATCTAAAGCCTAATTATTCTAAACTAATAAAATAAGTCCTTTAAATGATTTAAACAATTTGAAAGCCTTCAAGTGCCCAAGGCCTTTAAGTCATGTTATTGCCCTCTTCCATAACTTGCATCAAATGATTCAAAATTGGATCTTCATCCTTCAAGCCCATTTTGAATGTTGGGCTCTTGCTTGACTCATCCCAAGTGGATTGCATCTATCCTTGCTTTGCTTTCTTGATCTTCTTAGCTCTTAATCTTGTAATATACCCATATGGAACTTGCAAAGAATCTTTAAAACTAGGTCTATCTTGGTTCCCATCACTCTTGAGCCTTGAGAGCATTTCCCCCTCTTAGAGATCAAAAGAGTGCAAACCAAGTGAGTTTTGGAGAGATTGAGTGTTCTTGTGCAAGGCAGTCTAGAGTGCTTGGAAGGCCGTAAAATTTATAAGTTTTCTTCCTTTTGATCTTAGATAGCATTTCAAGATTTTTTTCCAAGTGTTGGTTCAAAATTTGGTTGATTTTTGAGAAGGTTATAATGCTTAATACAAAACCGGGTCAATTAAAGGAAGATTTGAATGATTGAATGTTTTAAATAAACATTTAGTTATGGCATGTACTAAGCATGATTTTATTTGATCTATCATTATCTTAAAATGATTATGGAAGGTTAAATTTATGGTTAGAAGCATGCCATGATAGGTTTTAAATATATCTTGTTTTGATCTTCAAGCATGGATCGGTTTTAAGCATATTGGTCTTTAAGGAGTTCTTAGCTTTGATTAAGCATTACCACACGTTATGTTATTAATTAAGATAATGATGCAAGTCTATAATGATGAAAGTTTATGATGAAATTTTTATGAAGAAGTTATGTTTTCTCAAAAATGATGACGAAATTACTTACTGAGTAAAAACCCTTGTCTCCATATTTTTAAAAGATGTTGAGAAATCTGGATGGGAGACATGCATACTGATTTTCTACATCTCATGCATTGCATATTTATCATTTTTCATGATTGATTTATCTTTGTGCCAGTTAGCTGTTTAACTTACTGAGATTTCAAGTAAATCTCACCCTTTTATGAGGCCACTGTCATTCCACTCGGAATGATAGAAATTGTGTCAAGAATCGACCAGGACGGGATTGGAGCACTGGATCTGCATGTTTGAGGAGGATCCAGATTTTGTGAAGAAGCTAGATTTAATGCTGACGTTATAGCCCAAGTCTTTCATACCTTAGCACGCATGAAGAGAATAATATGACTTTATATACAAGTCTATGCTACAGTGGTATTTTGAAGACGATAATGTTCTAATGTAGTTGGGATGTTTCTAGTTATTCTAGCATATCTTATGTTTTAACCTTTTATTTCAGCTGCAATTATTGCATACTGCTAGTTGCATACTAAGGTGCATTGCATATTAACTGTCATGTATATGAGTATGTAATCTTGCATTGCATATCCCGATGTTCCAAGTCTCCGTTCCATCCCAAGTGGAGATTGAGGGTGTCACACCATTCCTTCAAGTACATATCACTTTCACTCTTTCTTTTTTTCTCATTTTCACTCTCACTCTTTATTTTTTGCTCAATCTCTTTTTCACTTTCTTTTTTGATCACTCTCACTTCCACTCTCTTTTATGATCACTCTCATTTTCACTCTTTCTTTTGTGAGCAACCTCACTTTTTAGTTTTTGTTGGTCCTCATGGACCTTTGTTGTAGTTAAAAGAGCAAGTTTGATTGTTTTGCCCTCATTTACAAAGTTGTACATGTTCTTGAAACCATCATGGGTCACCCTCCTATCATACTGCCACGGCCTCCCTAACAAAATATGGCCAACATGCATAGGCACAACATTACAAAGCATCTCATCTTATACTTTTCAATTGAAAAAGTAACTAACACTTGTCTATCCACCTTAACCTCTCCACAATCATTCAACCACTGCAACTTGTATGGTCTCGAGTGTTTCACGATAGGTAAATTCGATTTCTCAACTAAAGTAGTGCTAGCCACATTAGTACAATTCCCCCCATCAATGATCATGCTACATACCTTGTTGTTGACGTGGCATCTAGTATGGAAAATGTTCTCCCTCTGTTGCTCTGCATTATCCATCTTAATGTGATGAGAACCAAGGAGGGCCTAGTCTTAAAGATTATTTGTAAGTTTCAGATTGGCTAATTAGAAAATCAAGAGTTAAGAAGATTAAGGAAGCAAGACAATGAATTAATTTAGAATAATTGGGCTTGAGGATGCTTGGTCCACATATGTCTTATTTTTATGAATTAAGGTTTTTGGGAAGGCCTTGTATTTTGGCCAAGGCCTTATTTGGAAAGTTACATTTTTAGAAATTAGGGTTTTGAAGAGAAGTACTGTAGCAATACTATAGCCGCGGTACTGTTCATGCGGCACCATTCATCTAGGGCTATTTTTGGAAGAAAGGGGGTTTATTTTGGGCTAGAGTTTCAATTAGGTTTTACTTTAAATACACCTTGTAGCCACAGTTTATGAAGTTTGATGAATTATTCATTGTGAGTTAAGTTTTACTCCTCTTGTTCTTGATTGAACTTTTGAACTTATCAAAGGTAAATCACAAATTTGTGGCGTTCCTCCTTGTAATCTAGGTTCTTGAGACGGGTTCTTCAACGGGTCTAGATTTTAATATAATCTAGGTTCTTGAAACGAGTTCTCATTGGGTCTAGATTCTCCATCTATTGACTTGAGTTTGGCTTTCTTGGGTGAGTTTTCAATTTGATTATGGGTTCAAGGGATTGCTTTTCCCGCAGGTTCATATCATAATGTGTGTATTGAGAGCATGCCTGGCCATAAGAGACTCACTTGTCACGGCGTATTCCACTCCATCATCATCACTAGCATCAACCAGCTCGGGCATCTCATCACTATCATCCTCATTCTCAGTCATCACCTCCCCATTGTCACGCATAATCATCACTCGCTTGTTTGGACATTGAGAAGCAAAGTGTCCTGAACCCAAACACTTAACATTTAATATCTTTATTCCTTGAAAGTTGGAATTCTACCTTGAGTTTGTTCTTGCTAGTTCCCCCATAATTTCCCTTAGGTGGTTCTGTTTCTCTCTTTAATACAGCTTGATCATTCTTATCACACTTTGGTTTTCAAGGAGTGCTAGAAACTGAAGTGTACCTTACTGTCCCCTTTCTTTTTAACCGTCTCTCTACCTTCATAGCCATGTGCACCATGTGCTCTATCTCCACATTATGTTGCAATTCAACTACATTAGTTATTTCCCTATTCAAACCACTAAAAAATCTAGCCATGGTGGCCTCCCGATCCTCCTCTAGCCACCTCCGTCTCCTTATGGTAATCCTCCACACTCTTAGACCCCTGTGTAAGATTTTGTAATTTCTAGTAAAGGTTTCTATAATAATGATTTGGAACAAATCTTCGTCTCATGAGAGCTTTCAACTCTCCTCATTTCTCTACAGACCTCTCATAATTTCTCCTTCTATTGGTCACTAATTGATCCCACCAAATGATAGCATAATTAGTGAACTCAATTACTGCCAACTTCACTTTCCTCTCCTCTGAATAATTATGACAATCAATTATCAACTCTATCTTTTTCTCCCACTCTAAATAAGATTCAGGGTCAGTTCTACCTTGGAAAGATGGTATTTTCATTTTGATGCTCCAAGGTTCCTATCTTATCATCTCTAATTCAATCACAATCAGCAATATGCAATTGTGAAAATCAGGCAATTGAATTCAAACACACTGAATTGACTATGAGGTAGAAGAGAATCAATGGAGCGGCACTCCAAGCAATAGATAAACTTAGAGATGCAAGAAACCCTAGAATTTTAAAACCCTATGTGATACAAATTTCAGCCAAACTAAAAATCCTAAGAATTTCGGTAGCCTATTTTTTTTTTTTTTGAACAATGAAGCCCTAGAATTAAATTTAAAAATGCAAGAATTAAAATATAGAATCAGACCTGATTGGAAACCTTGCTCTGAATACCAAGTGATATGAACCCGTGGGAATGGAACAATCAATTTGAAAATTCAACCAAGAAAACCAAAATCATGCCAATGGAAAATTTGGACCCGTTGAGAAACTCATTTCAAGAACCTAAATTATATGAAAATCTAGAACCATTGAAGAACCTGTCTCAAAAACCTAAATTATAAGGAAGAACGCCACAAAGGTTGTGATTTGCCTTTGATAAGTTTAAAAGTTCATTTAAGAACAAGAGGAGATAAACTCAACTTACAATCAAGAAATTCATCAAATTTCATAATAAAAAAAAACTAATAAAATGAGTACGAAGAGTATTTAAACCAAAATCTAATTAAAACCCTAGCCAAAATAAATCTCCATCTTTCAAAAATACCTCTTAGTGAATAGTGTCATAGCTACAGTACTTCTTGGAAGCTTTCAAGTGCCCAAAGCCTTTAAGTCATATTGTTGCCCTCTTCTATAGCTTGTATCAGATGAATCAAAACTGGATCTTCATCCTTCAAGCCCTTCTTGAATGCTGGGCTCTTGCTTGATTCGTCTCCCAAATGGATTGCACCAATCCTTGCATTGCCTCCTTGAACATCTTGCCTCTTGACCTTGTAATTGGCCCATCTAGAACTTGCAAAGGATGTTTAAGACTAGATCCATCTTGGTGCCCATCACCTCCTTGATTTTCTTAGTTCTTGACCTTATAATTGGCCCATATGGAACTTGCAAATGATCTTTAAGACTAGGTCAATCATGGTGTCCATCAATGCTTGTGAAGTCTAGAATCATATAAGTATACTTAGTCATTAGGTTTAAACGTCTTCCTAGCAATATTTTTATCATGAAATACTTTCATTTTAGCCTTATAGATTTTAGAGTTCTCATAAGCATCATTTCTCAACTCCTCTAACTCGATCAACTTAAATTTCCTAAGCTTACCTGCATTCAATTTCGAAGAAATACTAACAGCAAAAGTTGAGAAATGCATAAGCCTGAGGGTGGCGGTCTCAATTCCAATTTGGGACTCTCCACGCTTGAAGGAATTTATTTTTCACTTTTTTTTACAACTCCAATTTCAGTTGCTAAGCCTGTGTTCCATAATCCTGAGTTTTATAAAAAATAGCACAAATATCAACAACATCAAATGAATCACTAATAGTATCAAACTCAGAATTAACAAGGAAATATTCAAGGGGATCAAAATCCTGAGTTGTGTTAACTCCCTTGTCTATGAGTGCCTCAATCACATATGTTTGGTGATGGGAACCAATGTGGGCTAGTCCTAAAGATCTTTTACAAGTTCCAGATGGGCCAATTACAATATTAAGAGCCAAGAAGATGAAGAAAGTAATACAAGGATTGGTGCAATCCATTTGCGATGAAACTAGCAAGAGCCCAACACTCAAGATGGGTTTGAAATAATGAGAACCAGTTTTGATCCACTTAATACAAGCTGTAGAAGACAAGACTTAGAGTTATTGTTTGGGCCTATTGTTATTGAAGGCCTTCAATTTGTTAAAGGATTTATTAGTTTAGAATAAGTGTGCTTGAGGATGTTTGGCCCACATATGTCTTATTTCTTATGAACTAGAGTTTTTGAGAAGGTCTTGTATTTTGGCCTATGGCTTATTTGGAAAGTTACATTTTAGGAACTAGGGTTTAAAAGAGGAACTGTAGTGAGTTACTGTAGCCATAGCACTATTCATCCAGGGGTATTTTTGGAAGCAAGGGCTTTATTTTGGCTAGGGTTTTAATTAGGTTTTAGTTTAAATACTCTTTGTAGCCTCATTTGAAAGATTGGACAATATTGAATTTTCATTGTGAGTTGAGTTTACTCTTCTTGTTCTTGATTGAACTTTTGAACTTATCAAAGGTAAATCACAACCTTTGTGGCGTTCCTCCTTGTAATCTGGGTTCTTGATACGGGTTCTTCAGCAGATCTAGATTTTGATATAATCTAGGTTCTTAAACGAGTTATCAACGGGTCTAGATTTTCCATCCATTTGACTTGATTTGACTTCTTGGGTGAGTTTTCAGATTGACTGTGGGTTTAAGGGATTCCATTCCCATGGGTTCATATCATTTGGTGCCACTCGTCATCCTCTATTGGATGTTTTCCAATATGGAGAATATTCATCTCGAGAGTCATATTCCCAAAAGAGAGCTTCACTAGACCATTCCTGAAATTAATAAGAGCATAGTAGCAAGGAAAAGTCCATCTAAAATTATGGGGATTTTAGAACTAGAGTCAACAACAAAACTAGTATCAAGGATTAAGAAATCAACAGGATAATAAAACTTATCAATTTGGATCAAAACATCTTCAACTATCCTTCTTGATTTTTTAACTGAACAGTCAGCCAATTGAATTACAACAGAAGTGGGCTTAATTTCACCTAAACCAAGCTACAAATAAATGGAATAAGGCATCAAATTTACACTAGTTCCTAAATCTAGCAAGGCTTGCCCAAACTTATGATTTCCAATATTAGATGCATTGGTTGGACAACCAGAGTCCTTGTACTTAGGAGGAATTCGCTACTCAATTAGAGCACTAACTTGCTCTGTTAGAAATTATCTTCTTAACATGGTGCTTCCTCTTAACTGTACACAAATCTTTGAGAACTTTTGCATAAGTAGGAACTTATTTAATAACATGCGAAAGGGGAAGATTAATATTTACTTGCCTAAGGTTTTCCAAGATTTCATTGCTAGAATCCAAAGTTCACGTACCAGAATTTGAAGCTTGAGGAAATGGTAACCTTAATTGAGTTCTTGGACAACTCAGCACTATCATTGCTTTGTTCCTCTTCAACATCCTCTGGCTTATCAGTTGTTGAGATGTGCAAGGACTTATCACTTCATGTCACAATGGCATTGACCTCCTTCAAATTTCCTTGAGCCATATGTTGACCATGGGGTGTGGATTGGGCTTGAGATGAGAACTTTCCACTCTCACTCACACTCAAGGAGCTCATCAACTTGGATACATGGTTCTTTATCTGCTTGTTTCCTTCAATAACCTGCATAATCAAAGACTCAAAATTTTGATTAGTGTTACCCTGTGCCTCAATAGAATTATATAAAGTATCTTTTAAGGGGTTCCGAGAAGAAGAAAATGCATGATACGGTGCATGGTAAGCTCTAAGTGGCTATGCAGGTTGGTGGTTTTCAGATTTTCAACTAAAATGGGGATGATTACGTGACCTCGGATTGTAGATATTAGAGAAAAGTACAAAAGAAGCATACATACTAAGGCATTACATTATTCCTCTTACATTCCCTTCATTTTAGCAAATGTGGGGCACTCTTGAGCTAGGTGATCTACCCCACCACACACAAAACATGGTCCAAAGGACTCTACACAAGTAGGCATGTGTGTTGGATTTAAATCCTTAGTTTTTAACACCTCTAACTCCCTAGTAAGCATCTCCACCTTAAATTTTAGGTTATCCTCTTCTCTAATGTGGTAAATACCACCACTATTTAGATTTCCAACAGGTTGTGAACTATTTGTACTCTCAGGTAGCACTAGGTTCGGTCCAAATGTGAGCTTTTTCAGCAAGCTCATTGCGATATTCTATGGCCTAATCTAGATTTTCCTGCAAAAACTCACCATTACACATCATCTTTATGAATTGATGCTCTCTAGGTGTAAGTCTTTAACGTCCCAGTTCCAGAGATCTGTAGAGTTAGCTCTTAATAATTAATATCAACTATAATATCACAATTATAGAATCCTAAAAACTCCATAAAATTTTCAATAAAATTTTGCAACCCAAATATCCATGTTCCTTCGTAGGGACAACAAAGAAATTCTCAATAAAATAAATTAAAAACTCCCCTAAGACTTGAAAATAACCAATTTACTCACTATGACTCTCAAATAAGTACTTGTACCCTTTGACATTTATTCCTCTATGAACATCAAACCTCTCTAACACCGCCTACTCTTGCTCTCCAGCAAAACCATCAAGATTATTTGAAATATATTTGGAGATAAAGAATGAGTTACCAACAACTCAGTAAGTAGAGAACATATACTAGTATGCAAACACGAGCATTTATAAAGTTTAGAATACAGAATAAAATATTTTTTATTTTCAGAATGCAGAGTCAGAACATGCTATCAAAATATTAGAGAGAAAGTTCAAAAGTATTCATAATCAAAATCCCTTTGGCATAACATAACTGAACATTTCCATCTTATTCCGTATATTACTGTTTGGCCTAAATTACAATTTTTCCTTTTTCCGTTAGCTATTTAAGCCTTGTTTGTGGGCTTTTTTGTCCCGGCGTCAGTTGGCATCAGAGCTTTTGCATTTTCCTGGGGTTAATTATCGTAAGTTTTCATGGCTAGTGGTAAAGGTTGTGGTCGACATGGATAGGTTCCAATGTACAGGATACGATGAGTACAGATTTGCAGAGGTAAATAGGATAATTATCGCAACTGGTTGACAAAGAACCTTCATCCTGCCTTGAATGATCTTTTTGGAAAGGAAGCCATAGTGAGGTAGCATCTAACGCTAGTTGATGCCATGACTAAGGGAAGTAACTCGACAAAGTACCTTGTTATTATGATAGGAATATGATTAAGATGTATTCACTACGGTGTACGGACTGTTGGTGGTGCGGTAATGTGAGAACCCAAACTTTTGCCAAGTCCTCATTCCTATTTTTATTTGGAGAATTATTTTTGTCCTTAGAAGATTCTATGTTGGAGGAAAAGCCTTAGTGCTTTTTATATTTTTGGAACCTTAAGAGTTCTAGAAATAGGAAGTCCGTAAAAGATAAATGGAGGAAAGAGCCCAACAAGGCCTATGTAGATTTCGGCCAACAAGGGTAGCATTAGGGCTTAGAAACCCAAATGTGATTTCTAAAAATGGGTGTAGGCGCCACATGGCATAAGAAGGGCTATTTAGTCTTTTCTAGAATGAAACCTAGGAAGAGTAAGGTGATGTGCTTAATTTCTATATAAGTTTTGTCATTCTTTTACTCTTAATTTTATGCTAGTTTGTGTTTAACTTTCTTATTTATTAGAGTTTTTATTTATTTTGTTTAGGAATAAATAAATAGAAGGAATCATGGAAATTGAAGTAGTCATCAAGAGAATAAGAAACGTTCATTTCTCGAAATTCTTGAAGTACCATTCGGTATTTAGAGGATAACTTTTCTATACAACTCCAATAAGGGCAATTTTGGTGTATACAGAAATCGAAGAGCAAACCCTAGAACTTTTGTGTTAAAGCCTTGGTTGAAAACGAACATATAGAAGGCGGAAAGGGCACATCAAGTCAAAAGTCGCAAAATTGCCGAATTCCTGGAATACCCTTCAATATTTGGAGTATAACTTCTTGTATAAAACTCCAATAAGGGCAATCTCAATGTCTACGGAAAGCTGAGATAAAATCCTACAACTTTCATGTTTACGCTAGACTCAAATACTAATATCTTCAGAGAGGAAATGGTGCTTCAAGTAGGAGGTCAAAAATCTACAGATTTGGAGTTCATCAACAATAGAGATTCTCGATCTACATAGAGTTTCCTTCTTGAATTTTTCATCTTCTCTTTGTATAATTTTCATTATGAATTCTAGAATTACTATGGTTTGTTTTGATTAGATTATGAACTAATTTCTATTGCTAAGGCTATGATGTAGCCTTTTCATGAAAATCCCGAATCTTATTTCTATGTGATCATAATTTTATTATTCCTTTTGAGTATACATAATTGAGTTTAATGCTTTCAATTATTTGGCCAATAGTTGAATGATTTGTTGTACATGTTGATTTGAGAGATGATGCATGTAGTCTAGCTCCATATGATGTATGCCATGAATTGAACGAAAGACAGAAATGTGCCAACGTAATTTGTGTGGCTTTTATGTGAAATATTTGTAATCTTAATGTACTTAAATGCTTTTAAATTAACGTAGAGATATCGCAGGTTATCGTATGTTGAGTAATTCTAATTCTACTCAAGAGAGGGTCTTAGACGAGTTATGTAACATCCCGGATTTTAGTGCATTTTTAATGAAGGATTTATTTAATTTATTTAGTGATTGATTGTCTTGTTTTAAAATTTTGGAGAGTTTTAAATATGAATTTTTTTATGTGCTTTTTTGATGTTATTTACTGCTTTGGCATTTAAAGTGATCTTTAATTTAAATTGGTTTGTTTTTAGGTTTTAAAATAATTATTGTTTTAATTAAGCATTTCACTGTGTTTGGATTATTTTATTTATCTAGTAGTTTTAAAATCCTATTCGTTGGATCATTTCGAAACCCTTGATGAAGTCTGGATCTCTCTTTTTTTTCCTTCTCTTTTTCCTTTTCTCTTCCTTTTCTTTTCTTTTTTCTTCTTTCTTCCGGTTTATTCCTTTTCTCCCGCGTGCCAGCCCGATACACTCTCTCTCCTCTCCCCCACGTTGAACCGGTCTCTTCCACGCAGCACCGCCATCGGCCGTCCGTGGCTCTCACCGCCGGCACCATCGGCTTCCCCAGCTGCCGGCGAGTCATCCCTCCAAATTTCAAGCCGGCTAACGCCGCCGTTAGCCGCCACGAGCTGTGCGAAGCCACGAGCTTCATTTCGCCATTCCGCCACCGTCCGGCCACCATTGGCCACCATCTCTTAGCCACCTCTTCACCAGCCCACTAGCAATCTTTTAGACCCAAACCCGGCCCCGATCCGTCGCCGGAGCCATCCCATCGAACTCCATTTCTGATTCAAGCTTTCCGGCCTTAAACACCCATTTCCGCCGCCACCCACGGCCTAAGGCCACCACCACTAGCTTCACCACCTCCTATAAGCCCTACCCTATCGTTTCCAAGTCTTCGTTTGACCTTGTGTGTTTTTGGGTTCACTGTGTATTTTGGCCACAGTGTTTTTACACTGTGACAGTTGCTGTTTTGGTGATTTTAGTACTCCGTGATCCTCCTAAAAATATTTTTATAGTGCTGTAAGTATTTCCTAAACAATCTTTTGAGATTTAAATATATTTTTGCACTAATTATTTTTACTGTGTTCTGGTTGGTTCCAGACTGAGTCCAAGGAGTTTGGGGGTGGATGGTTGAGTACGGAGTATTTGTGGTGTTGATTATTGTGATTGGGTTGCTGGATATTGGTTATATTGTGGTGTTGATTATTGTGATTGGATTGTTGGATAGCGGTTATATTGTGATCTGGAATTGGTTATTGAGGTTTATTGTTGTGGTTTGGTACATTACATATGCACGCATAATCATGTTTGTAAATTGAAAACTGGATTTTCGTGTATTGCATTCATGTTCATGTGGTTATTTTGAAAACTGGGTTTTCATGTGGATTGGATTTGTGGGTGCGTGTATCACGACTCCAAGCCAAGATGGGACATTATCTCGGTAGAGCTCCTCTGGTCACTCGGGAGCGGAATATACTGAGTGACGTCCCTGGGTTGTCGTCGGGTGACAACGGGATCGGACGTGGGACGTGCCGACTCCGTGGCCCTTCTGCTGGCGGGGGCTAGAGGATGACCTGGCCACGAACGCACTGGGTGCGGAACTGGTCATCGCTCGTAAAGTAGCCAGGACGTGCGGATGGTCCATAGGGGAGACCATGGTGCATATGGATTAATGGATAAATGGAAAAGGGCTGTTTTCTGGAAAAATAGCGTGAGTTGGTTTTTGTGTCATTTTCTGGGAAAATGATGGATATTGATTTTTGGGTCATTTTCTGGGAAAATGGTGGAAATGTTTTATTGGAAATATTTTGAGCCAAATGTGATTTTTGGCATGGGTTGCATTTATTGCATACTGCATCATAGGCATGCATGATTAGATGCTTAAATGTATTTTTATTTCAGGATTGGTTAGGTTATAACTTACCTGTGGTACCATTTAATGGTACTGCAAACTTTGTTGATGATGATGCAGATGCCGAGCCTGAGGATTTGGCTCTGCCGGAGGAGTGATATGGGATCACTCATGCTTTGTTATTTTTCAGCCTTTATTTTATTGGGACATTTGGTTATATTTTTGTAACACCCCCTTCCCGTAGGCTAGGCATGTCACGTGTTTTTCATAAAAATAACCCCGGTAAGAGATTTCATATTAAAATATAAACAATTTAGATATTATTTCATAAAAGTTTGTCTGATAAAAATGTTTTCAAATTTTAAATGAATAAACTGAATAGTAGTCATGTCATAAAAGTAATAACATAAATTTATTTCTAGAAGGTCGAAACTAAAAGAACTGCTCCTTCTAATTCTGGCCTGTCTGCTCGTAATCATCATCCTCACCTGGGTGGTTAAAAACATGAAAACAAACTAAAATGAGAAATCCAACACAACGTTAACATACTAAACGTAAGGTTTTTATAAAAGTTTTCATGCTGAGAACTTAAAATTCATGACTGTTCATACTGATGTCTATGCTATGCATGACTGATTTATCTGGATTAACCGACTGTTCTGATTTAACTGACTGTTCTGATTAGTGACTGTTCTGATTACTGACTGGCCAACACACTTAACCCTGTGTGCGAGGTTGTGCACCGGCCCCATGTCCCATGGCCACGAGGGGAGTTGCTGATAGTATTCTGGCATACTATGGTGGACCACGCTTGAGTCCGTGGCTTGCACATCCACCCTGAAACTGAACTGCATTGGTACCATGCATCTGAATGGTCATCTAATTAACTGAACTGATTTTATCTTGCACTTGAACTTAAGATAGTTTACGTGTCTTATACCATGAGATGCATGACGTAATACATATATAATTATAATTTTTGAAATTGAACATGATGCGGAATGACATGATCGTGTGCTATGTTGAGTGACATGTTTGCATATGCTATGAGTGATACATAAAATTGGCTATCAGTGAACTGGCTTGAATAATACTTATATAGAAACTAAACTATGATGATCCTAATTTTGTGATCAAATAACTTACCTTACTGCGCTGCTTCTTGAATCTCAAGTTGTAACTCGTCACCGAAAAGAGTACGCGATGGGGGATTGGCTGGACGAGACGACGGTAGCTCTGGGTGGCTGGGGCAAGCCCGAAAGCTTAAGAGAAGCCGAGAGAGGTGGGTTCTCGGTCTGCTATGGCTTGCTTTGGTGGTTGTGGTTTCTTATGTTTTTCCTTCTGGAGGTCTCGGCTAGGGGTGGGTTTTATAGGCAAGGAAAAGGGTATTGTGACCATAAGGAGATGGGATAGGATTTGGAGTTGAGAGCTTGGATTCCTAATAGGATTTGGAGTTACTAATAAGAGGATAAGGATGAGGCTTATGGGTGGAGATAGGGAGAAATAATGTTTAAATTCAAATAAAACTCTAGGCTATTGTAAAAATTGGGTCATAATAAAATAATAAAAATAAAATGATAATAATCTTATTAAAAGAACAAATGTAAAATCTGATGATAATGATAATAATAATAATAATATTATTATAGCTATAAGAAAATACATAAAATGTATCTATAGCCTAATATTAGAGTCGGGTTGTTACAGTTTTAAACACTTTGTATTTGGATATTTGTATTAAACTAAAATTTTGGTACTAGTTGACTTCTTTATTATTCCGCTGTATATTTTTTATTTGTGCACTATTTATTTATTGCACACACTTGACACTTGTCGTTGGGGTGCGTGACCGTGTTGTCATCACCCTGACGTCACGATTCTCGAGACTTTTTGTACGTGGGAGTCGGGGTGTCACAAGTTAGAATATTTTGTCGTCAAATAAGATGATAATTGATTGATTGTATCGTTAGGATTTGGATTGGATTGGTTAGGTGAGTCGAATGCCTTAGTGTTTTCTTCTTGGGTGATATCCTTTTCTTTTCAAGTGTTTGATCAATTCTTCATATGTTGGTTTAATTTAATTTGTTGCTATTTATAAAATTCAAAATCCACACTTTTCTTAATTTTCAAATAACTTAGAATTAGAACAATTTCAATAGTTAATAGATAAATAGTCCTCGTGGGTTCGACATCTTTCTTATCATTATATTACTTGGTACGATTTCATGCACTTGCGAAATTTCACAAGAAGTTTTTGGCGCCATTGCCAGGGACTATTTATTTTCTATTACTTTTGATACCAACGAGTTCTAAGTTAATTTGAATTTTTTTATCTTAGTCTTGATTGTAATTTTGCTTTTATTTTTCTTTTTAGGTTTTTCGAGTTGTGCATGAGACGTACTCGAAGCTTGAATTTGGTACCTTTTGACCCTGAAATTGAACACACCCTTCGTTGTTTGAATAAGGAGAACGAGGATTCTACAACCAAGAATGAAACAATGGAAGATCAACTTGGAAACAGTACTTTGGGAGATTATGCTGTCCCTTTGGTCACAGGAGCTACTTCTAACATTAGACGGCCTACCATTTAAGTCAATAACTTTGAGATAAAGCCAGCTATTCTTCAAATGGTGGCTTCAATGGTGCAATTCAGTGGCATGCCACATGATGATCTAAATGCTCACATAGCTAATTTTCTAGAGTTATGTGATACTTTTAAACATAACGGAGTTTCTGATGATGCTATTACATTGAGACTCTTTCTATTCTCCCTCTGAGACAAGGCAAAGGAATGGTTAAACTCACTTCAATCGTTAACCATAACTACATGGTATGATTTGGCTAAAAATTTTCTAGCAAAGTTCTTTCCCCCAACCAAAACTATGAAGAGGAGAAACGATGTCACCACTTTTGTCCAATTTGATATGGAGTTGCTTTATGAAGCTTGGAGAGAGGTATAAAGAATTGCTTAGAAAGTGCCCACATCAGGGACTTCCTGTGTGGATTCAAGTGCAAACCTTCTACAATGGTTTGCAGCCTACAACACGTATAATGATTGATGCAGTAGTAGGAGGGACTTTGATGAAGAAATCACCGAAAGACGCATATGAGTTGGTGGAGGAGATGGCAACCAACAATTACCAATGGCCAATGGATCGAGTAACACCAAAAAGAACTCCGGGAGTTCATGAAATTGATTCTTTATCTGCTTTAGCTGCTCAAGTTGCAACTTTATTTAAGAAATTAGACAATGTCAATGTGAGTTCCATTCAATCTACTAATGTAATTTGTGAATTTTGTGTAGGAAATCATGTGGGAGTAGATTGTCCAGAGGGAAATCCATTCGCCAACAATAGTTCGGAGCAAGCAAACTTTGTGTCAAATTACCAACGACAAAGCAATCCTTATTCTAACACTTATAATCTAGGATGGCGAAATGATATGAACCCGTGGGAAAAAGAATCCCTTGAACCCACAATCAATTTGAAAACGCACCCAAGAAAACCAAATCAAGTCAATGGATGGAAAATCTAGACTCGATGAGAACCCGTTTCAAGAACCTAGATTATATTAAAATCTAGACCCGTTGAATAACAAGAGCAGTAAAACTCAACTCACAATGAATAAATCATCAAATTTCATAAACTTCATAAACTGAGAATTCAAGGTGTATTTAAAGTAAAATCTAATTGAAACCCTAGCCCAAAATAAATCCCCTTTCTTCCAAAAATAGCCCTAGATGAATAGTGCCACGTGAACAGTACCGCGGCTACAGTACCTCTCATCAAAACCCTAGTTCCTAAAATGCAACTTTCCAAATAAGCCCTTGGCCAAAATACAAGGCCTTCCCAAAAACCCTAGTTCATAAAAATAAAACATATGTGGGCCAAACATCTAAAGCCCAATTATTCTAGACTAATTCCTATAACTAATAAAATAAGCTCATTTAATTAATTAAACAAGTCCAAGGCCTTCAATCACATAACCATAATAGTAGGCCCTAATTTATGTTGCACTCCTCCATAACTTTTATCATGTGGATGATCACTGAATCTCCTTCTCTCAAGCCCATCTTGAATGTTGGGCTCTTGCTTGACTCATCCCAAGTGGATTGCATCTATCTTTGTATTGCTTTCTTGATCTCCTTAGCTCTTGATCTTGTAATATGCCCATATGAAACTTGCAAATGATCTTTAAGTCTAGGTCGATCTTGGTTCCCATCACGAAACCACCCAAATTTCTCATGGAGCAACTCCCAAAATGTTCTCAAGCCTCCACCAGGTTTTCAAAATCAACAACAATAGAAGAAGCCGAATATGGAGGAGGTAATGGCACAATTTATGGCCAAGGAGGATGCTAAATTTCAAGATCATGACATTGCCCTAAAGAACAAAGAGAACACTATGTGGAGCATTGAAAGGTCACTCACTCAATTGGCAACATTAATGTTTGAAAGGCCTCAAGGATCACTTCCAAGCACCACAAAAAATAACCCGAAAGAGCAAGTGAAGGCCATTACTTTAAGAACTGGAAGGAAGCTTAATTTAGGAGAGAAAGAGAAAAATTCTGGAAAAGAGGAGATGACTGTGAGAGCTGCATCGCCCGCCCCTATTCTGAGCCCAACAGTGAAAAACTCGGGAAATCCTCCCAAGTCTTCTTCTCTTACTTCTCATTATGTTCCTCCTATACCTTTTTCTCAAAGACTTCAGAAAAATAAGCTAGATAAACAATATTTTAAGTTCCTTGATGTTTTTAAAAAGTTACATATTAACATTCATTTTGTAGATGCCTTGGAACAAATGCCTAGCTATGTGAAGTTCATGAATGAGATATATCAAACAAAAGGAAATTAGGAGAGTATGAGATCGTGATGTTGACTGAAGAGTGCACCGCCATTTTGCAAAATAAGTTGCCACCAAAGCATAAAGATCCAGGGAGTTTTACTATTCCTTGCACTATTGGAAACTCTTATTTTGAAAATTTTTTGTGTGATTTAGGTGCTAGCATAAATTTGACGCTCTTTTCTATTGTCAGGCAATTGGGGATAGGAGAGGTCAAGGCCACTACCGTTTGACTTCAATTAACGGATCGATCCATTAAACGACCAAGAGGCATTGTAGAGGATGTTCTTGTTAAAGTTAACAAGTTTATTTTCCCTGCAAATTTTATTATTTTAGATATGGAGGAAGATAGAGAAACCCCACTTACTCTTAGTCGACCATTCTTAGCAATGGGAAGAACTCTCACAGATGTGCAACAAGGAAAACTAATACTAATAGTGCAAGATGAACAAGTTACATTCAATGTGTTTGAAGTAATGAAATATCCGTCAACAACCGATACATGCTTCAACATAGATGTGATTGATGCACTTGTAGTAGAAAGTTTTGAAGAGAGTTATCCTAAGGAACCACTTGAGGCATGTCTTGTTCAATCTGGCACTTTCGATTCCGAGAATTCCAAGATAAGCAATTGTGCACATTATTTAAAAGCATCTCCACCTTACTTGCCTAAAGGGAAGTCAGAAAACATAACATTAGGCGAAAGCACTACTCCATAAAAGCCATCCATTATTGAGGCCCCTTCTTTAGAACTCAAACCTCTTCCTTCTCATCTTAAATATGCTTATTTACATGATTCTTACTCATAATAATTTCTTCATCTTTGATAGGTCTTGAAGAAGAGAAGTTACTTCGAGTTTTGAGAGCTCACAAGCAAGTTTTGGGATGGACGATAGCCGACATTAAGGGAATAAGCCATTCACTTTGCATGCACAAGATTTTAATGGAAGACAATTATAAGCCTATGGTGCAGCCACAAAGGAGACTTAATCCGAACTTGCAAGAAGTTGTAAAAAAGGAAGTTCTCAAATTGTTGAATGCCGAAATTATTTATCCTATTTCTGATAGCTCATGGATAAGTCCAGTGCAAGTAGTGCCCAAGAAGGGAGGAGTGACGATGGTAGAGAATGAAAATAATGAACTCATTCCAACAAGAACAGTCACAGGTTGGAGAGTGTGCATAGATCATTACACCCAAAGAATAACACGATAGTTGTAGCACAGCTTTGGGGTGTCGATTCCTCAGGGAGACAGATTAAATAAAACACAACAAATAATAAAACGAACTAAAGGAAAATAATTAATGATCAATAAGAGAAAATTGGTTTTAATGTGATTTAGCAAATAAAATTAAAAGGATAAAAATAGTAATCACTGAAATTACAAATAGTAAAGTATTAGGAATTCCTTGCACAAATCGGGTATTTCTAATTATTCTTGATTCAATAAATTACACAATTGGAGATTTATTCAAAGTCCCCAATTGGAAGATATGGAATGAAAAAAAACTTTAATCGAAAGATAACTCTTTGATAAATCATTCACTACTTTTTAAAACTCTGTGAATTATCATCCTTATTGACAAAACTCAGCAACGACAATATACCCAGTGGGCAATACTGCAACAAAGAATTAAATCAATAAAGATAATGAATTAATCCAAACATAATCAAGGATCTTAACCATTCTATAGAAAAAGCATGACTGAATCTATGAAGAGAATCAATTCCTAGATTATTTGGAGATAAGAAAATACTATAGATAATTAGTGAATGATAGACAAGAATTTGCATTAATAAAGAACAATCATATGAATAAAAAATAAATTAAAAACACCCTCAATTGTGCAAGTTCATCCCTAGCTTTACTTAAGGACTTAGCTATCCATTTCAAGAACAACAAAAACTCTAAGAACCAAACTGTGTCAAAACACTGAGTCTGAAACTCCCTCTCGAATTAATTGTGTTCAGTCCGAAAACTCCCTCTCCTTTATATAGAATTGAAAAGGATGAGGTCTGCCTTTTTTTTTTCTTCCCTAAAACCCATGTGAGTGCTCTCTTTATTTCTTCCCCAAATGAAGTGCAAGAATGTCGGCATGTTTTCGTCCACCACCGAAAGGCCTATAATATTTAATTTCTTGTTTCTTGGTGAGCACCATTTATTTCTTCACGTCTCTGGTGCACCCAGCCAAAAGTGCCAACCTTTATTTGTTTATTTCATCTGCTTTGTCATGTCTTGCTCCCAGCTGAAAGTACCTTCATTTCCGTTTCTTTCTTTTCTCTTCTTTTCTTTCTTTTTTATTCTCTTGTTTGCCGCAACCACCAATTTTTATTTCTTTCTAGCTGTTTTTGTTATATTCCTTCCCTGCGTATGCATGCCCAGCCTAGCCGAAAGTCTCATGTGCATGTGTTTGTGTTTCTTCTTTCAATTCATGTGGCGTGCACTTATTATTCCACCAAGCCGTGTCTTCCTCGTTGTTGCCCATATGTTTCTCCTTTTGGTATAATGGAAATGAGAGAGCCTGAGAGGTGGCTGGCACGGCTGGGCTGAGGTGCAGTGGAGGTTCCGAGTGAAATAAATTTCTCTGTTTTCACTTCATAAAACAGAGGAATTTATTTGCCAGTTTTCACGTGGAGGTGCATGGAGGCTGGAGGGACGTGCATGACTATTGCTGCTGCTGGAAGCCGTGCATGACGATGGTGCAGTGAGCTTGGAAGTGCTACCGGGCTTTTGGCCGTGAATGGAGATACTGTGTACCATGGGGTGGTGCTGCCGGGACTGTGCATGGGAGCTTCGGACGGTGGCGATGGAGCACGGTGGATGGTGCTTGGTGGTGTAGTGTTGCTGCGAGGTAATGGTGCCAGCTTGATGCTACGGTGGTGGAGCTTGGTGGTGCACTGCATGCATGGAGATAATACGCAGGAGGTTGAAGATGACTTGTCGTTTTCGTCTATGGACTAAACGGCAAGTCGTTTAGGAGGGGCTGTCAGTTGGAGATAACTCAAAACGACAGGTCATTTTTGTCTATGGACAAAACGACTTGTCGTTTAGAGGACGAGAGTTTCAACTCCTATAGAAAAACGACATGTCGTTTTGTCCATGGACAAAAACGACCTATCATTTAGCAAAACCTGTAAAACAGAAAATATAATAATAAAAATAAAACTTGGACAAAGCAAAATAAATAATTAAAGAAACAAAAATAAAACCAGACAAAGAAACTAACATAAATAAATAATTGAAAAGAAAAAATAAAATTAGACAAAAGATGGAGAATAGAATATTTAAAGTGTGTTGTGTAAGTGAATAAATATTGCCCAATTAAATCACAAGTTATAAAAATAAGCATAAACTATGCCTTTAATCAATTTAAATCACAACTTGGATTTATTCATTTTAATCATTTTTCCATCTAAAATCAATGATAAAATAATAAAACAATTAAAAATATATTTAACTGTATAAAATATGCAATAATGCAGCTCAATCAATAGACTACCACAAGCTCAATGATGCCACACGAAAAGATCACTTTCCACTTCCTTTCATTGATCAAATGTTGGAACAGCTCGCCGATCATGCTTATTATTGTTTCCTAGATGGATACTCGGGTTACAATCAAATCCAAATTTCACCGAAAGATCAAGAAAAGACCACTTTTACTTGCCCGTATGAAACATTTGCCTACCGGAGGATGCCCTTTGGTTTGTGCAACAGTAACGACCCGATCCTATATTATTAGGGATAATTACGGATATTTATTGAGTTGATAATTAGGTTATTCTTCAATGACATTTTTATAGATGAAGTAGGATTAAATTTTTATTTTATTGAATTGAGATATATTTTAAGATAGGTTCTAGATAGTCTGATAGTGTCTATATTATTTCGAATTTCTTTTCCAAGTCCGTGCGTGCATGTATTCCAATATTTTCGATTTCCCACCTGGAATAGGATCCTTAGATCAAACCAACACCCAGACTACTCACCTTGGTAAACATCTCTTCATGCACGGCTTTATCGTAAAATTTTCCTACACATGCACGTCTCTCCCTTTCCTTTCTCTAGGGTTCCACCATCACCTCTATGTATATACACATGTATTCCTCTCCTGCACATAGAAACTGCCCAACCCACGTCCAGCTTCCACAAACTGTACCATGAGCCATCTCACGTCTATCCAACAATATCACGTTTGCTCTCTTAACCATGAAACAACCAACGCACGCCCAAGCTGCTCCCTCACCCACAGCAAGCTCCACGTCGAAATCAGGAACTCCGTAGCAGTTCCTCTTCATACTAAACCACCATCTCGCTGGAATCCACCACAGTGTACATCCAAACACTGGCCAGTTGCACCGCAGCCTTTGCCTAGCACTACCGTAGACCCACACCTTTCCCCAACGGCACAACCACCTGCACAACGGAAACTCATGTGTTAGCATTACCCAACCCCATGTAAATCAGAAAACTAGGCCACCTCCCCTCAGTCCATCTGCAGCCATGCACCTGAAGCCAAGCTCCACATATGGCATCCCTTGTTTTTAGCCCCTCAAAATAGAGCATGGCTCCTCCACACATCAACCCCACATGAAAACCTCCCATCATGCACCGTAGCCTAGCCTTGAACCCGCAATGGAGCCACCGAAATCTGCCATGATTCCTTCCCCAAGACGAGCACCACCACTGCACCTCCATAGCAGACCAAACCTAGAGCCACGACCCATGCCTTGCAACAGCTCCTTCACGCCACCACTACTCACCAGAAAATATTCTCCATCATCGGACCCAGACCACGAACAACCCCTCCCACTTCTAGTCGTTGCTCATCCCCACTTGTTGATCACGGTCAGCCCCTGACCTT